>JASKGM010023431.1:0-28741 GCA_034509205.1 Ceratonia siliqua | reverse complement strand
CCCCCCCCGCGCCGCCCCCCCCCCCCCCCCCCCCCCCCCCCCCCGCCGGGCAGAGAGGGAGGCTGAGGAGTGTCATTGTGTTTGGGGAGGCTAGCATCCCATATTGGCTGGTATTGGTGCTCTGTGTCCTGTATCTGTATTCTATATTTCCTGTGTGTTTGTGAGGAGCTTGTTGTGAGAGTTCATTCACTGTTTCATTGTGGTTTTGCTTGTATTTCAATACTGTTGCTACTATATCAGTGTATTTCCAGTGATGTTTCTGCACTTTTCCATCAGTATATCAGTGTTGTCCCATTGTGTTTCTGTTTCATTGGCTTTGGGTTCCATCATAAACCTCCTATTGTAACTCAGTAGTTAAAAAAATAAAAGGAAAATTTTAAGTATTGAAGAAGCATACTGAGCAACATTCAACCACAAGACATATGGAAGAACATTTCTCCAGTCATTTAGTAAAAAGAGATAAGCAATTGAGATCAAACTTCAAGAATGCAACCAATTCATACATCATCCAACCTAATTACAATGGAAATTAGCGAGTAAATAGATATATAAGGACTCCTGATGCCTTATATATCTTTTAAAACTCCTACATAAGGATCCAACTCTACTAAGGGATATATAACCAGATAATACAGACTTTAAGATGACCTGAAAGTGAATTTATATAAATTCTAGCAATATATTCATTATTCAAGTCTTCTGATAGCAGTGCCTGAGGGCATTCTTTGAAGAATGCCAGAAGCTATTTCTCCTTCTACGATAGTCTTGGAACACTCTGTCAAAATAGTTATCTCATTAACCAATTACTATCATTTAACACTTAAGGGCTATAAATGCGTCTTAACCCAAGACCTAAGGACAATAGTTAGCAAGATAAATGCTCCTTTGCGCACCCTGACTCATATGAAGTACATATAACTGATTTAGTATGTAATATCAATTTTTTGAGAAACACTCAGAAGGTTTGGCCAGCATATAGATGACACCAGAGAGAGAAGAGAAGGAAACAGCAATTAAGAAATGTCTTGCTAGTCACCTTAAAGATTTAGAAGATGGTTTGCCAAGATGAAGACAGCATACAACCAAATTAGCAAGAGTTTCTGGATCCCTGGCATCCTGCATAAATCACCAAAAATTTCTTCGTCACCTCCAATATTTACAATGAAACTGCACTGTCATATCACATACCACTTCAATATAGCTTCAAAGATTTGGAATCAAGAACAACAACCACAAAAAGAAGGGTGGGAGATTCAAAATTCAGATAATATTGGAAGACTCAATTGAAATTGATGAAATATTAAAATTTCAAGAACAAATATTCAAAAACAGAAGCAATTCTATCATTGAGATTGTTTGAAACTCATACTTTTGCTTCAAGTTATGGATAACTGGAAACACTTCTTAATGAGAATATATGCAATATCAATTGCTTCACCAAATCTATAGAGGTAGTGATAGAACCAGTCATATGAATCAACAGGCTTCAAAGTTATAATTTATTACTATATTGATTATTGAAAACTTGCCTTGTTTAGAGCTTCCACCAACAGAGTTTCAGCTTCATCAAAGCTCCCCATGTGCATGCAGCAAACAGCCTTCCCATTCAAGAGCAAACTAGTTGACTGATACCTCTCGGATAAATCTTGGAAGATGAGAGATGCTTCTTGGATCTTGGAGCCACCCTGATTGAATAACAATAACATCTAATTTACTTAGCTCCCTTCCCTCCCCACCTCCACCCCCTCCCATGGAAAAAAAAAAGAAAAAAAGCAGAAGATAGTTTCTCATTATATAAGGGATGAATAAAATTTGGCATACCACTGCCATATTTAGCCACGCATTGGCAAGTTGTGTAAGTGTATGATCCTCATCAATCTGTTGCATAATCCTGAGCTGTCTCTCAGCATAATCTGATCTATGCATCATAATAAGGATTTGGACATTCAAGGCATGCCTAAAAACACACATGGAGTAGAGTCAGTGTGAGAAACTTGCTCGATGTACTGATGAATCATTTTCTCTTCCATATACAATTAAATATGTTGATTATACATTTCTGAATTAATAAATACATAACCAATATCAAAGGCATGCCCAAAAACACAGATGAAGTACAGTCAGGGTGAGAAACTTGCATGATGTACTATAGAATCATTTTTTCTTCCGCGTAGAAATAACTTTGTGGATTATATATTTATGAACTATAAAAATAAATAACCAATATCAAAGTCTATTGGCCAAAGAAAAGCAGCGCAAGCAAAATATTCTTCAGTTTGCTTATATAAATACCAAAGCTTCATTTCAAGAGATAGCAACTACAAGCAGGCCAGTGACAACCAAAATATTTTAGTGAAATGATTATGAAAAAGAAGTTACTACCACCAAAACCCTTTGCAAAAGTTAGACTCAGAAAATAAAATATTATAAATTGATGCCTAACTGGATAAGAGGTCACATGGCTAAGTAACAAAAAGAATAAATTGAATTTTTGTAGAGCAAGAATAGAAGCAGTTAATTGAATTCCACAATTGTTTCTTAGATGAGTTTTAGGATTATGATCCAAATCCAATGCCTGTAAATGAGATAAAATACTCCAGTTTTAATTTCAAAACATCAACTAGCATTTTAGTTAATTTGCTTCACATTTTTCTAACCATTTCAAAGGGACATTGCCCTTCAATAGTGACAGCTTTACATTGTATTTCAGAGGCAACTTCAAAGTGAAAAGGATTCCAACATGACATGGCGAGCTTATATGAACAAATAAAATTAAAAATTTTATTACCGCAAATATTTTTATTCTGTTGTTTACCACATATTTACTTATCTTCCAAAATATTAATTTTATTAACAAGAACTACAGAAATGATTATCTACACTAAACCCTGTGTTACCAAGATATTAAACCACATTTACCAAGAATACATAGCAGGCTTTTTTTCTAAATTTTTGGTTTGCATACATGTTGGATACAATGTGAGTATGCTCATTCTCCCAAAAACAAACCTCTAATTTTGGACATTCGAACTTTGAAATTAAATCTTACTAACTCAACAACAGTATTAAAAAAAAAAAACAGCATAGATAGAGTTGCATACACAATTTAATATCATATATTACTCCAGTTTATTTTTGTGAAGCTATACAAACTTCGAATTTATATTAGGAAACTTAGTTTACTATTTGGTTGATTATATATTATAGAATGTTCATTACATATTGTTATTGTTGCAAGAGTTTTTATATATTATAAAATAGTCATTATTTATATAATATATATTGTTGTACCCGTACCCTTTTTTTTATAAAATTATCATATTCTGTATCCCTACCCATACTTGTGCAACATAGATCCACATCATTTCAATTACAATCTAATGATCCAGTAGTAGTGACTAGTCAATGATGCAACAAAAGAATATTTTTTATAACAAAATTACTATTTTATGTTTCTCTACTTTCATAGAAAAAACTTGGAGATCCTTAATGAAGAATCCAGATTATCACGTACAAGAACATCAGAGCGTGCAACATTCAAAGAAACCCAAGGTAAAACATGAATTGAGAATGACAAAGAATTTCACCAAAGCAAGTGTAAAGAGACACTGCTTTGGTATGGTAACCTTGATGGGAGCATTATTATAATTAGTCTATACACCCTACATGGCTTGACGTATAACTGAAATCCCATACAAGATCCAGAAACATAAATTGCTACTAGATCAAAGAGTGCACTCATCCTTCGTCAGCAGACTCAGAATCAGCACCAAGCAAAGCTAAAGAGCATAGAATAGGCCATATATACATTCACTTGAATATAAATAATAATAATAGGGGATAAGACGAAAGAGAGAGAATAAAGGTAAACATTAAGCCCAAACAGCATTACAGTTCGAGGGTTCCTCCAGCATTAGTGTGTTTAAGGGCCTCATTGAAGTTCTGTTCATGCATGAATACGATCCCAGCAACCAGCCTCAAAGTAGAGTTGTTTCCGATTGCAGGGTCCGCCAACCACTCCTTTAAACTCGAGATGGTAGATTCCTGAACGATTCAATAGCCATAACAGATGCAAGTTAAAAGCAGATCAAATGCCAAAAACAAGACCGAAAAGAGCATCAGCATAACAAACTATAATTAATAATTTAACCACAATTTGTCAGATCTTAAAACCCCAACCTTGTTTTCAGGGCTCGAGAAGTAGAGAGCTAACAGTTTAACTGCTTGGAGAGGTGTCGCAGCCGAGGCATTGATTTCACTGATTACAAACTGAACAAGAAAACCCAATTCAAATCAGGCAGGGATTTTCATAATATAATCTAATAAATATAAAAGAAAAAGAGATGCACGAATTCACAGGAAACGGGTACCTGTAATTGGCCAAGGGCAACGTAGCAGCGATGAACGAGGCAGTCTCTCTCGATGGCGTCGTCTGGTGAGAGATTGTGAACGTCGCTGCTGTTAATGGCTGCCTGGTAAGCACCCAAGTAGAAGTTGTTTCGAAGATTGAACAAGTGATCCGGCGTGGCCATGGATTCAACAAGATAGGCTGATTCAGATCTGAATAAGAGAAACAAAGGGGAGAATGACACTAGAAATTGTTTCACTAATTAAACAAACAAGTATTATTGCCTTTACTGTCCACCGGAGCGCATGTTAAAGCGGGGAGAGACGGAACGGTTTATTCATTTCCTAATTTATATCACACTCATTTTTCTGCTATTTAAAAATTTTACACAAGTTTTTTAAGATAAATTACTATTAAAATTTGAAACAAATAATTAAGTAAAAAAATTTATTAAAAGATTAGTCAAAGAGAATAATTCATAATAAAATATTTTAAATATCTTTAAAAATATGCACTAAGTAGTTATTTCTATCTCATACATGTTACACATTTTAAGTTTTTTTAATTATTTATAATTAGTGGCTCAACTAATTTATTAAACTTTTTTTTTCCTTATACATTTCTCATGTTGAATTTATTAAAATAATGTAGTTGTTCATTTATTTTTTTCATTTCTTATCTGTCTCAAAATTTATAAACTGTTTGTTAAGATTTATTGATAAAAGTTTAATGACATTAAAAAAAATTTATACAAAACACCTCAAACAATGTTATTAGATTAATAACTTACAATAATAACCTTGATTAATGAATGATATTAATTTTGAATTCTTGATAAACTGCCTAGTCTTTAATTGAGAAATCCAAAGAGAACATATTAGAGTTTTACTAAACTCAAGCTTATCTGCGTATAATATGAAATTAATAGTGTATAAGAAATAATATGAAAAAAGAGAAACCAATTATCACTGCTTGTTACATATTTTTTTGAGAGTATTTGGAGTATTTTTTATAAATAATTCCTTTTTATCATAGTTCAATCTCTCTTTTAATTGGCATTTTTTTATGTTTTTAACTATTAGTTTTATTAATAACTTGATTTTTAAATACAAAAAAAAAATTTGTGTAAATTTTTAAACTAAAGGAAAGATAAATATAATATAAGACAGATACAAAAAAAAAATTTAGTTTAATTCTCTCAAAAAATAATTACAAACTAATGTGTTACTTTGAGTAACGTGAAACTCAATATATTTTTATTCAATAATTAATATAATTAAATCATTAAAAAAATTTATTAATTTATTAATTAAATTTTATTTTTACTTTTAAAAAATAAAATTGGTTTTAAAATTGAAAATTTCATAAATTATAACTATTTATTTATTTTAAAATTTAAAATTAATAAAGTTTTCGATAAACTCAATTTATAAAAAATAGTAGGTTGAGCTAATTTAAAATATAACTCCTTAGAGTTTGTATGATGGTATTTGAAAGTGACAAAGTTATCTTTTAATAAACTAGAGACGGAAGTTATTTGGTTTATAGATGATGGCAAATTGGCAATTGAGGAGATAACATTGATTCTCCTATTATTATTAATATTAACCATGTCAACATAGAATGGTAACATTTGATGATATTTTGATAGAGTTGTGAAATGTTAATTGATTATTAGCTGAATTACGTACGTCCCTATGTATTGTGTATGGACGGCAGTGGATAGGGCACGTGGGGGAGTCGCTTTTTTTCATGTCCTCACCTTTTCCTTGTCTCCTCATTAGAGGTAAAAATAGATCAAGTCAAGTTAAGTGAGGCCTTCTTTAAAATAGGTCAGGTTTGCATGACAAAGTTATAGCCTAAGCTTGATCTACTGTAGGTCAAAAAATAAGCCTGCCTTGACCTGTTTAAAAAATCTAGTAAGTCTAACTTAGTCTATTGACCTATTTAAGCATGTCAGAAAAGAAGTCAAAAATAGGCCTTGGCTTACAAGGCTAAATGTAGACCAATGCCTATTTTTGAAAATTTTAATTATAAAAAATATTTAAATATAAAAAATTTAAAAATATAATATATATATATATATATATATATTATAAAAATAAATATAGGCCTATAGGCCAAACCTTTGATATAAAGGTCTGGCCAGCTTACTTTCACCCTTACTCCTCATCCCCATTCTTGTGACAAGGACTCGAATCTTGATTTTTTTAAGGAAATTATTAAAATTTTTTATTTAAAATATTTATTTATTTTTAAATAATCAAGATTTATTTGATAAAATATATATATTTTATGTATATTTTAATTGTTGTCATTCAAGATTTAATAGATTATCACAATTAATTAAAAATATAATATATAATATAAATTTTTTTTCTAATTTCTTCCCTTGTAATAAAAGAGATTTTTTTTTTAATCTTCATTCTTCATGAAGATGTGTGGATATTTGCCAAGACCCCAAATACAATAAATAAAATTTTAAAAATAAAATTTTAAATTTAAAAATAATGACAAAATTAAATTATTAACAATATATATATATATATATATATATATATATATATATATATAATCTTAATTTTTATATTAAAAATAATAGATAATATTTTTTAGTAATAAAAAAATAAGAAATTATTAAAATATATATTAAAAATATTTTAATAATTTTATATATAACAAGGACGATAGAGACCCAACGGGATTGGATATGTCCTTGTCCCTGAATCCTTGGTGGGGCAAATTTTCTCCCATCCGATCTTCGTGGGATAAAAGTCTTCTTCATCCCCACCCCCAAATAGAGTAAGCCTCATGGAATTCTTGTCTATAAAATTTTTTTTCATATTTATCCTAAGGTTAATCACTGAAATTTGGAGAGCTTTACATGCACTTAAGCCTCGTTTAATGTAACGTATTAGATAAGACTTGATAATATTATATATAATAAGACTTGATAGAATATGGCTTGACAGTATTATATATAATAAGCCTTGATAGTATAAAGTATTTATATAATACATGCGACATAATATAATAAATTAGACTATATAACTTTATTTAATTTAAAAAAGTAATGTTTAGATGAAAACACCCATTTAAATAAAAAGATATATTAGATTCACCCTAAAAATGTTTTTTTAACTATTTTTAAATTAAAAATTTTAACCAATATTTTTTTAATCATCCTATGTAGTTTTTGCTTCTTCGAGAAACGTATATTTTTTGAGTAAAAATTATGCCAAAATCACAAAAAACATATAGAGTATCTATTTTTGTGAAAAATATTACACTTATATCAATTGAATTACAATCAATTAATTATTTTTAGTGAGATCTACTTTTTATCTATACTATTATTTTAATTTCATGTAATTTATTTTAAATTTATAATTTAATCCCTAGATTTCTTAATCAGCTAATTTATTTTTTGTATTATTTTTTAGAATATATATATATTATAATACAATTATTTTATTAGTTTTTATTTTTAAAAAATATTTAATTTTTAGGATTTTTTAAGTAGTGCTTATCTTTTTATGTTCATTTATCTCATTTAATATTTTTTATTTTAAAAAATATATCAATATGAGAGGATTATCTATACTTTTTTATTTATTTTAATTTATTTGTTACCTAATTTATGCTTATTCAGTCTAATCATATAACTCTTGGTTAGATTAAATTATACAGTATTAATCATATTAAATAAGTTTATTGAGTAAGTTTATATAATTCAACATATGCATTAACCACATAATTCAACATATGCATTAACCACATAATAAATATATATACTATTTTATAAATTTATATCATCTAACCTTATATGAAAACGAGTGCTTAAAATTCCAAATTGATATATGAAAATGTTCATTATATCTTAGAATTTCACAGTTGTTTAGTAGAGGTATGAGCTGACATCCCATTATCTTCCTTGTCGGAGTCCAGCATCTGATCCTTTATTGGAAAGGCCTCACTAATCAATCTTCTAGCTAACTAAACTAGATAACTTACCAGGACACTAACTCAACATTCAACTTAGCGAAATCAAGATGTTTGAGGGTGACCAATCTCTACTATACTTGGCTCTGGATGGCAAACAAACTAATCCCCCTTGACCTCCAGACTATCTCCCCCAACGCCCCTCCACCTATACTTAATACACCACAAGTCTACGGGCTACTAGTATAACCTGAAATGTATTGGGAATATGTATAGTATTTCAAAAGAAGCTTGTCCCACATTGCTTGAAAGAGTGTTTCTTTAAAATCTTATATATTAACTAACGTGTTTGGGCATGAGAAGAGTAAAGTAGAGGATAGACTCACGCGTATGAGATTGGGCCTTATTGTCCAATTCTAGTGCAAACTGATCCGTTTGTCCCCTTGCCCGCGATAAAATTGGGATGCCCATCATTTTATTTTTTACGTATTCGAAAATTTGAGTTTACCAACTCAGACTTTTATCTTATATGAAAGTGGTAGTTTTTGACTGATTCAAAATTAAAAACCTCTTCAGCTCTATTTTTCTGTAGATGATCTTATTTTTTAAACCTTGATCGTTCCTCCATGATCTTCTGGCAGTTTTCTTAACGTTTATATTATTAATGTTATTTATTTTCTTTGATATTATTTATTGGTGATAAGAAGGTTTATTCTTTTGTAGTATTCTGACTTCCCTGGGTTACATTTGCTTTTATTGTTCTTCGCTGTTCTAGTACTTGATCTCACAAAAACCAGAGGAGCATGTTTAATCTTGGGGAGTAGTCACAACAACTATGAAATAACTCTTAAGGACATCGTGCATCCACATGACTCATGTTACATTTTTCCTTCTTCTGTCAACAATCTTAAGAGTTATGGACTCCACCATTACAGTTGTCGACGCGCTTGCTAACAATTTTGACAACTCCATTGCTGCCGATACTGGTACCGCTGATGTATCCTTGCTGCCTACTACACTTCCCACTATTCAAAGTATCAACGTTCCTTTCACCAAATCGTTCCCAAATATCTCTAAAATTGAACTCTTTGGAGGCCAAAATTTTCAAAGGTGGTAAGAGCGCATATTCTCGGTGCTGGACATGCATGGCGTTGCTGCTCCCCTTACTGATCCTAAGCCGACGTCAACTGCTGCCCAGAAATTTATTGATCCTAGGATATACACTAACAAGGTATGTAGACATACAATTATTAGTATGTTATCTAATGATTTGTTTGATGTCTACTGTATATACAAGGAAGCGAATAGGATATAGGAGTTAATGATTATTAAGTATACTACTGAAGACGCAACCAAGCAGATATTCATTGTTGGTAACTACTACCATTGGGAGATGACAGATGACAAGGACATCAAAATGCAGATTAATGAATATCACAAGTTGTTGGAGGATCTTAGGGCTGAGAACATAATTCTACTAGATCAATTTGTGGCTAGTTGTCTAATTGAGAAATTACTAGACTCATGGAAGGACTACAAACAGTAGCTTAAGCACAAACATAAGCAAATGTTGCTTCTGACCTAATAACCCATATAATAATTGAGGATACCAGTAAGAAGGAGTTCAAAGCTACAAAAGCAAAAGAAATGGCTTCAAAAGCAAATATGGTGCATGGAAAAACTTACAATAAGTATGATAATAATACAAAATCTGATTATAAGCCTAAAGTTACTAACTCTACTTTAAAAAAGAAGGGAAATTGTTTTGTTTGTGGAAAGTTAGGTCATCATGTGGCTCAGTGTAGAAGAAGGGCGAGAAATGATAATCCTCCTAAGCCAAGTGCAAATTTGGTTGAAGGAGATGACATAATTGCTGCGGCCATTTCTTAAGCCCTCATGGTGGCAAATGTGAAAGAATGGGTGGTAGACTCTAGGGCTATCAAGCATATCTATGCAAATAAAGATGCGTTTACCTTCTACATTCCAATAGGAAATGGAAAAGAATATATGTACCTTGGTGATTCTAAAATTGCCAGTGTTAATGACAAAGGAAAAGTTCTTCTCAAGCTCACATCTGATAAGACCTTGGCTCTCAGTGAAGTACTTCATGTACCTGACATCAGAGTAAATTTGATTTCTGTGGCCTTGTTAAGAAAGGTTGAGGTTAAAGTATCATTTGAATCTGGTAAGATTGTAATGACAAAAAATAATGTATTTGTGGGAAAAAATTATTATAATCAGGGACTCTTTATACTTAATGTTTCTGAATTTATTTGTGAAAATACATCTTCTTTTGGTTACTTGATTCACTCTATTGGTGTGTGGCATGCTAGATTAAGACATATTAGTGTTTCTTATATTAAGAAAATGAAAAATCATGGATTAATTTTTGAAATTAGTAATACAAATTTAAATAAATGTGAAATTTGTGCATAATCTAAATTAACCAAGAAACCTTGTCATACTGTACAAAGAGAAATTGAATTGCTTAATTTAATCTATACTGATCTAGGAGATTTAAAATAAATAATGACTCGGGATGGTAAAAAATATTATGTAACATTTATTGATGATTTTTCTAAGTACACTAAGGTGTATTTACTTAGAAATAAAGATGAGGCATTTGGCACATTCCTTTTATATAAAACTGAAGTAGAAAATAAATTAAATAAAAAGATTCAAAGAATTAGGTTAGATAGAGGAGGTGAATACATTTTATTTAATAACTTTTGTGAGAGAGAATAAATAATTCATGAAATTACTCCACTTATTCACTTGAATCTAATGGAGTAGCAAAAAGGAAAAATAGAACCTTAAAAGAAATGTGAATGCCATGCTACTTAGCTCATCTGTACCAGATAACCTTCGGGGTGAGGCTTTATTATCTGCTTGTCATTTACAAAATAGGATCCCTTACAAGAAAACTAATAAGACACCATATGAATTATGGAAGGGCTATGCACCTAATTTAAAATATTTAAAAGTGTAGGGTGTCTTGCTAAGGTTATGCTACCTAACTCCAAGAAAAGAAAAATATGACCTAAAACTTCTGATTGCATGTTAGTTGGATATGCTAAGCATAACACAGCCTATATGTTTCTTGTCTTAAGAAATGATGTGCTTAATTGCAATACTATTATAAAGACAAAGAATGCTGAATTCTTTGAAAATGTTTTTCCTTTGACAATTGAAAACATTTCTCTTGCACCTCAAAATAATTTTGAGAATTCTGAGAATTTATCTAAGGATTTAAGAAGAAGTAAAAGACAAAAGGAATGAGACTTCCTTTGGAAATGATTTTTATACTTGTCTTGTGGAAGACGAACTTTCATCTTATTCAGAGGCTGTTGCATCATTTGATGCAAATTTTTGGGTGAAAGCAATTAAAATTAAATTGATTTTATTACAAAAAATAATATATGGGCTTTGGTAGATTTATCACCAGGAGCCAAACCTATTGGTTGCAAATGAGTTTTTAAAAGAAAATTTAACCCTGATGAGTCAATTGAAAAATACAAGGCAATGTTGGTAGCAAAAGGTTTTACCTAAAAGCAAAATGTTGATTATTTTGAGACTTTTGCCCTTGTTACTAGAATTTCTTCTATTAGAGTTTTAATTGCTTTAGCCTCAGTTTATAAACTTTTTATACATCAAATGGACGTTAAAATAGCATTTTTAAATGGTGACTTATAAGAAGAAATTTACATAGTGCAATCTGAGGGTTGTGTTGTTTCTAGATAAGATAATAAAATTTGCAAACTTCTCAAATCTTTATATAGCTTGAAACAAGCACCAAAATAATGGTATTAGAAATTGAATCAAGTTTTATTAAATAATAGTTTTTTCCTCTGTTGAAGTCGATGGATGTGTGTATACAAAACTAGTAAATGATGAGTGTGTAATTGTTTGTTTGTATGTTGATGACATGCTCATATTTGGTATTAGTCTAGATATTGTACATATGATGAAATATTTTCTTGCCTCTAAATTTGATATGAAAGACATGAGTGAAACTAGTGTAATTTTGGGTGTTAAAATCATAAGGAATGGTGATAGTATATTGCTATCACAAGAACATTATGTTAAGAAACTTCTTAAGAAATTTGGCAATTTTGATAACAAATCAGTGCATATTCCTTATGATATTAACACTCAACTAAAGAAAAATAGAAGCGATTTTATGGCTCAATCTAAGTATGGCTAAATTATTAGGAGTTTATTGCATTTAATGAATTTCACCCAACCTGACTAAGCATATGCTGTGTGTAGATTGAGCAGGTATACACATGATCCAAATAGTGATCATAGGGCTACATTGATCAGATTAATGCGATACTTGAGAGGTACCATGGACTATGGTATTATATATAATGGATTTCCCTATAAGGATACAGTAATGCAAACTGGATATCAGATTCAGATGAGACAAAATCCACTAGTGTTTATATGTTCACCCTTAGTGGTGGTGCAATTACTTGAAAATCAGCCAAACAAACTATTATTGTTAGATCTACCATGGAATCAGAGTTTAGTACTCTGGAATTGGCTGGTAATGAAGCTGAGAAACTTCGGGGCAAACATTCCATTGGGTATGAAACTAACGCCATCTGTGTCTATGCATGGTGATTGCTAAATGACAATAGCCATTGCAAAGAATAAGACTTTTAATGGCAAAAATAGGCACATACATTTAAGAAATGATGTGATTAAGCAGCTGCTAAAAGATGAAATTATATCGATCGATTATGTAAGATTAGAAGTGAATTTGGCAGATCCTTTAACCAAACATTTAGGAAGAAAATTAGTACTTGAAACATCGAGGGGAATGGGACTTAATCCAGTTTGAAATTAATAGTGATGGTAACCCAACCTTTGTGATTAGAGATCCCATGAAGAAGGTTCATATGAGTGATAACAAGTCACTTGTTAGTTTTGCTAGCACTATTTATACTGTCATCCCTTCTTATGGTGTGATGAAGTACTACAATGCATTGATTGAGAGGCTAAACAAAAGGCTCTTAATGATTTTCATAGCCCTTATAGGTGGTGTATTTATTGCAGATACACTTGATGAAATCACCTATATCAGTGTGGAGTAGGGCCGCTTCTATAAGATTGTGGCAAAACTTCTAGAGCCCTCATGAATTATCAAGCACGAGCATGGCCGGAAGGAGCAAAATATCGTCAACAGCAGGAATTGTGGAGGTGTAATGTGACTGATAAGATCTCTAACTTACAACCAAGAGTTTTGGTTCATATAAGTTATAAACTTCACCAATAGCTCTGTAGGTTAAATCTTGTTTGTATAGATTTGGTTCATAGTCTAAAAGACACCAAATTTACAGCATTTACACTTATATATGTAACCTAGGAAGTTTTTTTTTCTTCTAATCTTTTTAAAATATGTAGGGAATTGTTGGGAGTGTGTCCAGTATTTCAAAAAGAGCTTGTCCCACATTGCTTGGAAGAGTGTTTCTTTAAGAACTTATATATTAACTTGTGTGTTTGGACTTATGAAGAGTAAAGTAGAGGATAGACTCACACGCATGAGATTAAGCCTTGGTGTTCAATTCTAGTGCAAACTGATATGTTTGCCCCCTGCATGCGATAAAATCGGAAAACTCATCATTTTATTTTTTACATATCCGAAAATTTGAGTTTAATAACTCATACTTTTATCTTATCTAAAAGTGGTAATTTTTGACTCATTCAAAATTAAAAACCTCTTCAGCTCCGTTTTTCTGCATGTAACCTTATATTTTAAACATTAATCGTTCCTCCATGATCTCCATGATCTTCTGATAGTTTTTTTAACGTTTATATTATTAACGTTATTTATTTTCTTTTATATTATCTATTGGTGATAAGAATGTAAGTTTAACAACTCATACTTTTATCTTATATGAAAGTGGTAATTTTTGACTCATTCAAAATCAAAAACCTCTTCAGCTCCATTTTTCTGCATATAATCTTATATTTTAAACCTTAGTCATTCCTCTCTGATCTCCATGATTTTCTGGTAGTTTTCTTAACGTTTATATTATTAACATTATTTATTTTCTTTTATATTATCTATTGGTGATAAGAATGTTTATTCTTTTGTACTATTCTGACTTCCCTGGTTACATATGCTTTTATTGTTTTCTGCTATTCTGGTGCCTAGTCTTATAAAAACCAGAGAAGCCTGTTTACTCTTTAAGAGTAATCATAACTACTGTAAAATAACTCTTACGCATAGCTTGCATCATGTGACTCAAGCTACTTCTTTTGTCAACAAAATGACCACAATTACACCACTATGCTCAAATGCACTATCATCGTATGAACGTTCGCAATAGGGCTGCTGGAAAAGAGCAGTTTGAAGCAAGTCAAAGAACACGAACCCACCGAGCAACGGAACGTTGCGGTGGGTAGAGGCGGAAGTCGATTAGCTCATAAAAGTGTTCTCAAACTGTTACTTGACAAGCGAGGCTTGTTCATACAACAATTTCAATAATGTAGCCGACACGGCTCCCCATATCCCATAAAGTCAGTGCAGTGCACAAAGTGTTCCAATTGAGTGGCTTTCCTTCGACCACGCTATTGTCTATGCGCAGACTCACAGCACAATTGGGCCCACTACGAGGGACTTTGGATACACAAGTTGCATTAAGTTAGAAATCTTCATCTTGAAGACTGATTCAGCACATCTCGATGGAGATTTTTCTCATCATACGGTTGAATTAGGTGTGCAAATCAATTTGGCAGCTTGACCGATTGCAGTAACTCATAAGAGGAAGGCTTGACTGCTTGCCGAGTCAACTGTGGGAGGAACACTATAAATACACATATCTTGGTTAGTGAATAATATCAAAAACCTACATGCAATGCAAAACCAAAAGACTTGTTAGTATGGGCTTCTTGTCTCAATTATCGCTTCATCTTGCCTTATATATTATTCTTCTTGTTATCCACTGCCTTTTGCTTTGTGTAGCATCAACCACTCTAAGCATTACGACAGACACCCAAGCTTTGATCTCATTCAAGTCTCAATTGAGTAATGATCCTCCTAACCCATTATCTTCTTGGAGCCAGAGTTCATCGCCCTGCAACTGGACTGGTGTAATCTGCAACAAGCTTGGCCACAGAGTGATTGGCTTAAATCTTGAAGGCTTGAGACTCTCAGGTCCCTTAAGCCCTTATATTGGTAACCTATCTTATCTTCAGACCCTCCATTTGCAGGATAACCAATTCACAGGAGTGATTCCTGAGCAAATTGGCAACCTGTTTCGGTTGAGAGCTCTAAACATGAGTTCTAACAGAATAGAAGGAATGCTTCCTTCAAACATCACTCGCTTGACTGAGCTCCAAATGCTCGACTTATCGTCCAACAAGATTGTCAGCCAAATTCCTGATAACATTAGCAGCTTGAAAAAGCTTCAAGTCTTGAAATTAGGAAGCAATAACCTCTATGGTGCAATTCCACCAGCTCTAGGAAATATTTCATCACTCACAAATATCAGTTTTGGCACCAACACTCTAAGTGGCAGGATTCCAAGTGATTTGGGTCGGCTTAAGAATTTGATTGAGCTTGATCTCACTATTAACAATCTCACTGGGATTGTTCCACCATCTATATTTAACTTATCTTCCCTAGTTAACTTGGCTTTAGCTTCCAACAATTTGTGGGGTGAGATTCCCCAGGATGTTGGTCGTAAACTTCCCAAACTCCTAGTGTTCAATTTCTGCTTTAATAGATTCACCGGTAGAATTCCTTGGTCTTTGCACAATCTCACCAACATTCGGGTCATCCGCATGGCTTCCAACCTTTTGGAAGGAACAGTGCCACCGGGTCTTGGAAATCTACCGTTCCTTCGTATGTATAATATTGGGTATAATAGGATAGTCAGCTCAGGAGACAGAGGTGTAGACTTTATTACTTCTTTGACAAACAGCACCCTCCTGAACTTTCTTGCCATTGACGGCAATAGGCTGGAAGGTGTAATTCCTGATACCATAGGCAATCTCTCCAAGGTTCTCTCAAAATTATACATGGGAGGGAATCGTTTCCATGGAAACATACCCACCTCCGTTGGCCATCTCAGTGGCTTGAGTTTATTAAACTTGAGCTACAATGCGATCTCCGGAGAGATCCCATATGAGTTAGGCCAATTAGAGGAACTTCAAGAGCTAAGCCTGGCTGGAAATCAGATATCAGGAAGTATTCCAAACTCCCTTGGTAGTCTTGCAAAATTAAGCCAACTTGATTTGTCAAGAAATGAGCTTGTGGGTAAAATACCTAACATTTTTGGGAATTTTCAGAGCATTCTCTTCATGGACTTATCCAACAACAAGCTCAATGGAAGCATACCTAAAGAAATACTCAATCTCCCAACTCTGAGCAATGTTTTAAATTTGTCGAAGAACTTTTTAACTGGATCTTTTCCTCAAGAAGTAGGGAAATTGATTAGAGTTGCTACCATAGACTTCTCTAACAACCTTTTATCTGGTAACATCCCCAGCTCAATCCAAAATTGTCTAAGCTTGGAAAATCTATTTTTGGCCAGGAATATGCTTTCAGGTCCGATTCCAGATGCTCTTGGAGACGTCAGAGGCTTGGAAACTCTGGACCTTTCCTCCAACCAGCTCTCTGGGTTCATTCCGGTTGAACTTCAAAATCTAAAAGCCCTTCAGTTCTTGAACCTCTCTTATAATGATTTAGAAGGAGCTATCCCCAGTGGCGGAGTTTTCCAAAATCTCTATGCTGTCCATTTAGAAGGCAATAGGAAACTTTGCTTGCTTTCCACATGTGTGACTCATGGCCATAGAAAAAAGATGTTACAAATTTATATAATCATACCTATCGTGGTAACACTGATACTATGTTTCTCAATTGGCTTGCTGCTGTACGTATACAGCAGAAAACAAAAGGTAACAGCACCATCTGAAACGATAAAGCCATATCATCCAATGGTCTCTTATGATGAGCTCCGTCTGGCAACTGGGGAGTTCAGCCAGGAAAATTTAGTAGGAATTGGGAGCTTTGGTTCAGTCTATAAAGGCCATCTAAGTCAAGGAATTACCTGTGCAGTAAAAGTCCTAGACACTTTAAGAACTGGTTCTCTAATGAGTTTCTTTGCAGAGTGTGAGGCTTTGAGGAATGTAAGGCATCGAAATCTGGTTAAGCTGATCACATCATGCTCTAGCATAGATTTTAAAAACAAGGAATTTCTGGCTCTGGTTTATGAGTTTCTATGTAATGGCAGCTTGGAAGATTGGATTAAGGGAAAGAGAAAGCATGCAAATGGAAATGGGTTGAACCTTATGGAGAGACTAAATATTGTTATTGATGTTGCTTGTGCATTGGATTACCTGCATAATGATAGTGAAATTCCTGTTGTGCATTGTGATTTGAAGCCCAACAACATTCTTTTGGATAAAGATATGACTGCAAAGGTCGGAGACTTTGGATTGGCTAGATTGCTGATGGAAAGACCAACTAATCAAGTCTCAATAAGCTCCACTCATGTCCTTAGAGGTTCAATTGGTTATATACCTCCAGGTTGGTAACCTAGTAACTTTATCTTCAACTGGGTATCCTGAATCAAATTTTTTTTCCCCATTTTTTTCCCTCTTTATGAACTTTATATACATATTCTGGAACATTAACTTGAAATAATCTAGTTGTTGCTTCCATGCTTCGTTGACATAAATAGCTTCTAATGCAGAGTATGGATGGGGAGAAAAGCCATCAGTAGCTGGAGATGTATACAGTTTTGGAGTTATGTTGCTAGAGCTCTTTTCTGGGAAGAGCCCAACAGACGACAGCTTCACAGGAGGCCTAACCTTAACAAGATGGGTGCAATCAGCAGTCACAGACAAGATTGTGCAAGTCATAGAGCCTCAGCTTCTATCACTCATTTCTTATAATGAACTTGCCAAAGGTCCCAATCTACAACTTGATTGTTTGATTGCAATTCTTGGAGTAGGGCTATCCTGCAGTGCAGATTCTCCAGATGGACGCCTTAGCATGAGAGATGCTGTTGGCAAATTAAAAGCTGCTAGAGCAACTCTCAAACAACTCTAAAAATAACGGGACTACCAAGCATTAGTTTCAACTAGTTTGTTAGAGTGATGGTTCCTGATCAAGGAAAAGAAATTTATGTTATGTAGGTTTATATATGCAATGCAATCTCTACTATCTCTGCTACTAATAAACGAATATAGGAGGCATTTTTCAATCTTCAATTTTTGTTCCAAAAGCTTCAAAATAATTCTTTTTGTTGATAAACTAAAAAAAAATTAGTGTTGGAAAAGTACGTCATTATACAATTGAAATAAAATAAAATGATATTTCTAAATAATTATACCCCATCTCACTCTCGACCATGCCTTCATCTCGTGGTGTTTCAAGTCAGCTAAGTAACGTAGATCACTACTAAACCACTCGGATCAAAAGGATAATTTGGCTGGTCATGGAATGTTCAGTGTCCATCGTTTTCCCCCTGCATATTCAGGATATGGCCATGGCTAGCCATAGAGGCTGAAGATGTGGTATTTATTGTAGAGTTTTCTAGCAACCCATACAATTACATGGAAATAATAGTGGACAGAACAATTCCTCAATTATAATTTGGTAATTATATCTTAAAACTTTGAACTGTTGCAGTTAAGTATATTTTCAACTCCACCTATTCTACGAGCATGCAATTTGGCAAACGGAATCAATTTCACCCACCTTGGACAAAGTAAGTGCTAAAAAAATAGAATCAAATATTCCTATGACAGTACGTAGGTGAAGATTCTTAATTTCTTATATACTAAAAACTATTATAAAATATTTAGTTATGAGATATATGAAAAATTCAACTTTTTTTTTTATGTCTGGTATGTGATAATTTACATAATAACTATATATATAAAAAATACCCAAATGTCATATAAATTTTTTTAAGTACTACAAAAATTACTATGTAGCTTCACCAAAAATAATCTAAATATAAAGCATATATGAAGAGAAAATTAATTTAATTTTTGAGTTTAATTAAATTTAATTTAACGATCCTAGTGGATATTTCATGCTCTTATGCAGAACACGGGCAGTAGCAACACCGTTGCATTGGCAAAGAGAGTGGCAGGAGTTGGCTTAGGCCTGGAGAGGCAGACGACCGCTGAGCCGTTATTGGCCCACTGTTGTTGTTGTTTTCATGTAGAGAAACTGTGGTGGATAGTGGATAGTGGATAGTGTAGTGAAGGTGGCTAATGGTGATGGTGAAGAAGACCATAACAAAAGCATACCAGAAACGACGCAGAGTAACTAAGATTATTCCCAGCTGCACCGGATTGGCATGCCAAAACCAAATAAAGGGATCCTATTCCTTTAAGATCACCCTCACCTTCTGCACTCCCTCTCCCTCTCCCTCATCCATCTGAAACTGAAACCAAGAAATCCAAGAAAACCTTCTCTCTCTTTCTCATGGAGAATGCCCATTCGACTCTCCTCTTCCTCTTCCTCGCAACGCTTACCGTCACCAACCTGAAACTCATTTCATCCTCTCCATCACTGCCTCCATCCACCACGCCGCTTTCTCCTTCTCCTTCCCCTACTCTGCCGCCGCCTCCGCCTTCTCCTTCTTCTTTCCCTACTCTACCGCGGCCTCCGCCCTCTCCTTTCCCTACTCTACCGCCGCCTCCACCTCTGCCCCAACAACTCAACAATATAATTGATGCACTGATCGGAGCCGGTGACTTCGCCAGTTGGGTGAGCATTCTCTCTATGGCCGACCCAATGATTCTCCCTCTGAGCGCCACCCTCTTCGTCCCAGAAGACAATATGCGCGATCACCACCCAGCAATGGACCCTTTTCTCTTCCCTTACCATATCGTCCCTCAGCGCCTCACATTCTCTGATCTTCTTCTGTTCAAGGCTGAGACTCGCCTTCCCACTCTCCTCCCCGGAAAATCCATCTTCATTACCAACAATTCTCGCTCCAATTTCACTCTTGACAACATCTCCATCACACACCCCGATCTCTACGCCACCGCGACCGTCACCGTCCACGGTGTTGCAACCATCCTCGATTACTCTGTTTTTGGGCCCCTGTTTTCAAGTCCTCCGAAGGGAGAACCAGAACCAGAGGTCTTTACACCACCAACGCCGGCTGCAGATACGCCAACCGGAGAAACCATGCGGTCGAGGTCAGCTGCCGCCTGCTCGTCCACCGATTTGACCATCGTTTTCTTGATTTTTTGCTGGGTTTGGACGTTTAAGATGCAGAGGAATCCTCTTGCTCATTGATGGTTGGCTCTCTTTAGTTCAAGAAATCAGAAGAACTATCACTCTTTTTGGGTGCATTACATGGCTTTCGGATGAAGATTCGTTGATGGGTAGGCTGTATTTTGTTCAGAAAACGAAGAACTATTGTTCCTTCTTGGGTGCATTTTATGAACCCTGCAGGACCCATTTTTACAATGGAATTTCTCTGCATTTGAATGCTCAGGATTCTTTGATCCATTTATCACATTTCAAGCTATTCTTTCTAGGGAGAATCCATTGAATTTGGTTCCATTCTTTTCGTTATAACGTGATTGTTTTTGTATTGCTTCATTGGCTGTGATTGAACAAAGCATGTATTCAAGTCTGCTATTAGAATTCTGCTTCACTTGTGCTCCCTAGAACTTCCCTTCTATATTACCAGAAGAAACCAAAAGTTCTACCAGTCACTTACGAACTTAGAGGGTCTTAATTTGTTTTCAAGTTGATTTAGTTCTCGGTTCAGTTACTGCAGCTCTTCTAATTTGTTTTCATTTATTTTAGTCGTCGTCTACCAATATGCAAATTCAATATAATATCCATATAGAAACATGTTATCATCCTTCAATAATATCACACATTCTATAGTAACTCCCATATTCTTATCCACGGAGTACGGACAACTTGTATACAGAAGAATTATTCTTGAATAAAAAAAAATTACGTTCAAGCAAAAATTATGTGTTTGACAAAAATTGATCATAATCATATGTTTGATATTTATAGAGTATATTTAGAATTATTTATGTTGAATTTTGGAATTAACAAATAAGGAATAATTTGATAGAAATCTGTTATTAGATATTTTTTATCGAGTAGTCGGGAGAGGTCCAATCAATTCCTGTATAAGTCAAAGATAGACTATCCATATCAAAACAAGGAGACTCAATCTTCAACTAAGGCTCCTTTATATTTGTTTGTTAATTAAATAAGTTTGAACCAAAATTAAGTACCCTGTTACTTCACAACTCAACTTCAAACAAAATAACTTATTTGTTATATTCATGAACAATGCGCTTATAACTTATGTATGTATGTATTTTGTATTGCATGAATTTTAGATAAAAAATGAAATAGGCCATACTTGCATAAATTTCAAATGAATAACCATATAGATATAATTAGAAACATTGAACTTAAAGTTAGTTCACATGACACGTGTGTTGACCCACATATTAGACAATTCGAGTAAAAAAAATTTACATTTATCTCTAACTTCTCACATAGCATCAATCTTAATTTTTAAAACTGATGTTCTTATATTCAATATCTAGCTCTTCTCATTCTTCACTTTCCAAATTAACGGCATCTTATGCAAGAAAATACAAAATACATTTAAAAAGAATTTATATTTACTAGCTCAACATAATCTTTTTACTCCTTAAACTGTAAGAAATGTGGGGCTTGAGACCCACCTCCCCATCTCGTCTAAGTATAACTAAAGTCGGGTGATTTAATACTTGAAAGATTGGCTCCTATTAAGTTGTATAGTAATAGTAAGTATCCATTATGATTGAACATACCTGTATCACGAATGTCCATGAGCAGCTCATAATGAAGGGCAGAAAGGCCTCTGCTTTCTTTGGAAGTGATGCATGAGACATGAATATGATGATCCTGATTTCCAATTTAATTCTTATTAGATGATCATTTTTTTTGACATATTTTTTGAGATAAATTTTTTTTAAAAAAAATTTTAGAAGATTCTAACTGTCCAACACAAACGGCCAAAATCTTTCCAATTGAATCATGGGAAGTCACAAGAATCCAAATACTCCTTAACATCACAATACCTTTGAACTCACACTAGACATCCACTCGAGATGACTAAATTATTGGCTCAATTAATGAGTCATTAGTCAAGTCACATGCTAATTGGAACATAAATAAAAATAATATAGAATTAATTGTAATATGTATTGTAAAGTAACTGTTTTGCCTTTTTCTGAAGAATATTAAACAATTGTTTAGGATAGTTTTGAGAGTAATTTACTTTGACCTCATTCGGATTTACACGGTTTCTGCATTTCTGTTTGCTTAAGACTAAGATCAGGTATTCAATATTCTGACTTCTGAGGATCAGATTTATCCCAGTATGCTTCCTACTTTTATCATCAATAATAACAGCAGCCTTCGTTTTTCTGTGTATATACATGAACTTAGAGATAATGGAGAGCATAGTAGAGATGAAAAATGTAAAACCTAAACCCCTACAGTAGCTATAGGCTAGACCTTAAAAAGAAAGTATACTTTCGAGAGGAAAGTTAGTACATCAGTAATGGGTCAATGGCAATTATCCATCTGTAATCAGGTCACTGAGAGTGGGTTAAGAAGCAAAATTTTGTCCCGGCCTCACCCAGCAACTTCTACTTCATAGGTCTCTGAAATAATGGGTCTAACTAAGGAAATTGAAATATGCCTACCCAGAATCAGAAAGAATTGAGATCTTATTCTTGTTTTATCTACAAGCTTTTTGGATCTCCTCGATCAGCGCTACAAATGCCACTCTCCACTGAGCACACTGTGCATCAGAGCTGAATAACTTATGTATTGTGCTTAACTCATCAGGACTTGCCTTTTTTAACAATCCTTGTAGTATTGATTTCATCTCTTCAAATGATTGACGACTTCCTCTCGTAAGTGAATTCTCTAGATCCTGCTTCATTAAATTGATGTCACCTAAAGAGCTGCTTGAACCATGAGTGAATTTATAGTCATCGCTGGAACTGGGTGAAGATACAGAGACCACTTCCTTGTGATTCCAGTACTCTATGCATTGATGACTGGGATCCTGAGCTTCAATGGCCTGAAAGAATTTTAGCCGGAATGAGTTAAAACATCAGAAGTGAGAACAATCTTATTAGAGGAGTAATTTAACTTTTACCACATTACATTCAAATTAATTCAGCAGTTTTTGAATAAAGTTGACCATGATAGGCCATGCTAATCTAGTTCAACACAACTCAGTAAGATAAGATCACAGTTTGACTGTAATTTTTCATTTAAATATTATACACCAGTGGTAATTGTTTGTGCTTAATTCAGGCAGCAACATCATTAAGAAACCCTAATTAACATTACCTGAATAATGGATGGGGAAAGGAATCCAAACATGTTGAGACCATTGATGTTTTGCAAGAGCTCCAATGAGGGAAGTTCTACTTCCCCTAGACTCCTCCGCCTTATGATTTCATCATTTAGTCTCTCTAAAACCAATTCCCAGCACTTCACCGCTGAGATGTTAGTGAAAGACTCATTTGGATGTTCTTCCATGGTAACCTGAAATATTTACCAAATGAAAAAGATATGTAATTCAATTGAAAGTCATGTCCATGCATATCAATACAAGCTCCAAATCATAAAATTCAAATATTTTTAAAAAAATCTTTTTGAAGTATTTTTTACAACATCATTAAGTTTCTTTTATCCTAACAACTTTTATGGGATAGAATGCTTCTGTAGCTTTTTTAATTTTTGTGGGTTTCAGTTAATAATCTCTTTAGAGTGGGTGGGGGTTATTTGTCTGACTTGCAGAGGGATTAGAGAGTTGTATGAATGTATTCTTCATTTTCTTTGTTCTATTTCTATTTTGTCTGCTTCTAGGTGGATTCCTTTTCCTCTGCTGTGCTTTTCTCCATTTTCAATAAAGTCTTTCATCTGAAAAAATGCAGGTTACGTTCACCAAAAAAATATGTAGGTTATGCAGTGATTTAGCTGAAAAATATAGGTTATGTCCACCAAAATATAGGCGGATTCCTTTTCTTCTGTTATGAAAAATTATGTAGAAAGTTTCAGTGACTACTAATTTTTCGTTGAACAGAAAAATTTATGCTGGTTTTGCTGAAAAACTATAGCATAGCCAAATACAGCATATTTCAGCAAAGAAATGCTCCAAAGTGTCATGGCAAACAACGATTTACAACAATTCTATCTAGAGATACATTACATAAGGAAAAAAGAATGGCTTTGTTTTAAACAAACTTATTTTTCAGTTGAGCGTATAATCTCACCTAGAAAGTTGGTTATTTGCTATTTTAAGTTCTCAGCAAAAATGCAATTGGAAGGACATTGGAGGGTTGAATAATTGAATATTAAAAATAAAATAAAAAACTATTTACAGATAGGAGTTTCTGGAGCTGTTAAGGCCAAATGCATTAGGTTTGCATCAACTCTTAAGTTAAACTGAAGACAAGGATGAGTTTAAATTGCTGCTACTGATCAAGCCAAACATGAGCATCCTATATTTGGTTCAAGAGCAATTACTACCCCAAGACTGCGCTAATGTTGAGAAATTCAACTTTATTTGATAGCTACTCTACCTTTATGTGCCAAATACCAATTTTCATATTCTAAACAAAAAAATTACAAGACGAAAAATGGCCTCCAAATGTGATGGAGCTTGGAAATTATTGATTTAATGCAACTAAAACCAACAAAACTTGTGGCTACAAGCCAGAAATAACATATATTAAGAAATATTAACTTGTGAGTTGTGATTATGATTTCAAACTACAACCAGAAATAATGCCAGGAAAGATACCTTGAAAATAGGCCCCAGAAATCCAGCATCAAGGACTTCAGAAATATAGCTACAGACCCTTGCTGGATCAAGCATGCTAAAAAACTTAACACGGCTCTTGAAACCTTCAGAAGTGTAACAAAAGTAAATAAAAAGTCAAATTCTCATATTAATTAAGGACTTATAAACCAAAGGTACAATCTAAGCCCAGAAAACATCATACTGCTGCATACCTTTTGGAAATATAGAATGCTTACTGCACCACAGCTTTCCGTACATGACGGAGCCCAGACTTATAGGCTCGACAGAATTGCAAAGGTTTTGCATTAAGTAGCTCTGCTCTGTCAATGGTATATTTGTATTGGAGGTTTCTATAACTTCCATTTTAAGAACACTGTTAGGTAGCACTTTGGCATCTGTGTACAGTTGCAGATCCATCCCAAACAACTTACCACCATGAAATGTATTGCAAGCATCCTTTGAACACGATGGATAATCTTTCTTCAGAAGAGTAAATGAGTCTAATAGATTATTGTCACCATCAAGTTCCATGTTGTCTTGCACCTTTGCTGCATCTAAATTACAGACCTTTTCCACATACGCAATGCCCTTATTTTGATGATTATCAGCAAGCAACAAAAGATTTTCATTTTCTCCAGACATAACATCAAAATTCAAATCCATAGAACATGCCTGCTCTGCCTTAACTTCATTGTCATTAACCATTTTTTTATCATTTACATAGCCATTATGACTATCTGTAGTGCCATATGATACACCAAAAGTTCCACGGTGAGACTCTGATTGGATTATCACTGAAGAAACATGACTATAAGGACTGCTAGATGCATTTAAATTTGACTTCTCCTTGGTTCCTGCATAAAAAGATGAGCTTTCCCCTTCCTCATGACTCTTGGTTTTGCACATGTCTTTCTCCAAATCTGGCTTATATATGCAAACATCCTCAGCATCAACAAAATCCATTCCAGAATTTTTATTTGCCCACAATTTAATAGCATCTGATTCTCCTTCTAATGCTTCAACCAATTTATTTAGCTCATTTATAGTATAACGAAGAAGAACAAATCTTTTGTCCATTCCACATGAACAAAAGAAATTTGAGTGTCTAAGACAAGAATATTTGTCAGGTGAACACTGGCAACCTGCGGCAGATAAGTGCAAGTCATAAAAGCAAGAGAAGCATTCCCTTTCCTTATCCATATCAAAGTCACTATCCATCTTCAGCAACTTCAAATTAGTTGGAAGACACTCTAACCTCTCTTCTTCCATCTTTACCCTTGTCTGTAAAAAAAAGGGTAATGAGAAAAACAAATGAAGAATCAGACCACTCAATGGTAACTTAAAACCATTTAATGTTAATAAACACCTGCAAGAATTTTATGGAGCTTTCTAACTATATGGGAGGAGGTATATAGAAAGGAGAGCATACAACAATTATTACCTTAATTGCCTTAGTAAGAACTCCATCTTTCCCACAGAAACTTCTCCATTTCAAACTTTTTGAAGTTTCCTTTCCAAGTTCTAGCTCTGCAAGAGCTCGTACTGCTTCCTGAGCTGATCCTAATAGCAGCTTATCATGTGACAATGATGTCTTACGACACTGCTTACTGTAAAGCTCAACTGCATTCTGGCCATGCACTAACCAATCAACAGGGGCCACATTCACTGCCTCTGCACAGTTGAAGCCACAATTGAAGCCAGAGTGGTATGCCCTTGGAAAGGTAATAACGAACTCCCCGGAATGTTGGACAGTGCGATATACAGGCACTCCCTCAGATTTAAGAATTGAAGGAGATAGTTGAGTAACCTACTCCAAGACGAAAAAATCATAACCATTAGAATTGCAACACATTCTCCAAACTTAGAAACTATGTACAGCAGTTAGAAAGATAAAACATCAAACACTTATACGAGAACTGGATAGATATGCTGGGGAGTTGTGGAGATAAAATAACAAGATAGTTATTACTTAATTCAGTATACTACATAAGGGAAGGATCACAAAACACCTAAATATAGTTGATATACTCCTTAGGATACATTGATATTGGCAAGATTAAAAAATTAATATAAACATGACCAGGTCAGAAGCAAGTCTGAAGTAAAGGTCAATACTAACAGAGCAGCATTGCAGCACCAACAGCTCAAAATTCACGAGTCATACAAAATACATCGTGTAGGATATTTGTCTAGAGGAACTATTAAATTATTAAGATGATGGTAACTCTTGATCACCTAATCACCACTTTTTTCAAACACATTGACAGCTTACTTGGGCAGACTTTAAAGTGCACTCCAGTTTCTAAGGGAGTATAACTGAAAATATCTCTTCTCTCACTTACTCATGATTTAATACCTGATAACTATGGCTTCCACAGTATATCTATTCTACAAATAGACAACTCTTATACTAGACTGATCTGTGTGCCACACTGGTAAGTTAACAAAAAAAGAAGTAGTGCCACTTAGAACATTTCAAAAAGTCATCATAATTACAGGTTTCTTATTTTTCATACATGTGTTGAGCACTTGGCACTAATCCCAATGTCTAATCCACTTTTGACATAATTATTTACTTCTGTATTTATTACATCTCTAACCAATAACAAGAAAACTATACCAAACTTGTACTATATATTGATCATCCACTACAATTATAAGATAATTGTTTGTTAACAACTGAAAGCTATAAGGAAAGTGTAACCTTTATCACCCTACCAGTTCATTGAGTAGATTTGGTTGTTCCTCAAATAAATCAGGTAAATGCTTCCTCATTGCATCTTCCAAAGCTGGAGCATGGCTTCCAGGTATTCCATACCATACTTTTGGATCACCCCAGTGCAGATAATTAAGTGAATAGAGGTGATGATCCTCGACATGCTGTTCCAAGAAATGAGAAATGGGTGTTACTCTTCCAAGGAAAGTGAAAAGATTTTAAATAAATAAATGCAGTAGTCATGGCTTGGCATCCTATTACTTGTTTTATAGACATGCCACAATAATAAGTAAGCACTCAAACCAGGGACAATGTGATTGATATCATACTGAAGACTCCATAGCAAGAGACATGATTTAATCTTTACGCAGTAGGTAGTGACCACTCTCTATTCTCTATAACTTTTGGTTATTTATTTGATGTCAAGAAGCATTATTCTAAACGCTTAAGCTGTTGGAAAAAGCCCCTAGAATTGTTTTATTAATATCTCCAACACACTCCTTCAAACAAAAGCTCTTTGGGCTTGAAGCATGGACGAAGCACAGATCCACCTTGCTTTGTGTTGAAATTTAATATAATTAGGAAGAATAGAGGCAGCAAGGATTAAACTCTTGACTACTTGGTCAAAGGGGCTCTAAAAATGAGTCAATAATCATTTCATCTCAAATGCTTAAGTTGTTAGAAGAAGACTCAGGGATATTTTATTAATATCTCTAACATCAAATTAGAATCTTTCCAAAATAAAATACAGATGTTTAAGTTTTTAATGAGCTTTAATGAAAATTTACTTTAACTCGTATATAACTCTAAAGACAAACAGATACACGGAGAGAGAGAGAGAGAGAGAGAGAGAGAGAGAGAGAGAGAGAGAGAGAGAGAGAGAGAGAGAGAGAGAGAGAGAGA
>JASKGM010023411.1:2746-14385 GCA_034509205.1 Ceratonia siliqua | reverse complement strand
TTTTGAGTTGATCACTGCTTTGTTGGGTGTTGATCATGGGTAGACTAATTTTGAAGTAGGTATAATTGATTTCCTTCTTCGGCCCATGATGGATAGAAATTCTACTTCATTCTTTTAGACTTTTGGAATTGTAACTTTGCTTAGCACATTGTTTTCGACCAAACCCAAATGAGATGGTCTACACTTCCTTCGTTTAATCTACCATAAATTTATGCTGAGTAATTCATTCAAACAGAAAAGATGACATTTGGTTCTAGTTCTAATCCTTGTAGTTCTATATATAATTTTCAAAATTTTTGGTGTCAAGTAAGACTATAATTGTTCTTATTTTGAGTAATTGGATTTCTAGGTTCTATTGTTCTACTTGAAAGGGTCTAAAAGTTGTAAAGCTATATGTCAGTAAGCCATCCCTACCTCTGAGTTTTAGTATTATTACTGAAGTGACTAATGTAAGCATGAATAAGATATATGTGCTAGTAAACTCCTCCTTCATTTCTCAATATTTTCAGGACTCGAATTGAGGTGATTGATGATTTTGGGGATACTATATTAATAAGCAATCCAGTGGGTCGTTCAGTTAAACTTCTTCATCGTCAATAAAATTTAGTTGGGACAAAATCAATGCTTTGTTTACCAACCAAAGTTCTTTTGTAACTAATAACAGTCTACTGAGGAAATAGTCATATAATTAGTGTACTAATGTGCTATGCGCATATTACATTTAGGAATATCTAAAACAAACCCTTTAGAACCAAAGTAGTCTTGAAGCACAAAAACTGGGGACTTGAATACCAAGCCTCCAAATTTAGTCTTGTGAGTGGATGCTTACTTACCTTTAGATGCTTGAAAATTCTTTTTAAAAAATTTCTATGTGGTTATCTATATTATTTGAAATGTGATTTGAACAATTTAAGTTGAAATATTACTTATGCTTGAATAAGCACTTATTCCTCATGATTAATTTTATTTTATGCCGGATGGCCTTGTTGTGATTTTACTAGCTAATGGGTACTTCGATTCAAGGAAATTTAGTTGTGAATGGAATGAAATATTCATATTTAAATTTATTTTGAGATCCATAGTATAGTAGTGGTAAATTTAGTTTGAGATCCATAGTATAGTACGTTTTTTTAGGAATTGTGGACAAATGTTGAATGAGATATTTTTACATTTTAAATAAATTCCATGGTATGTTGCCATAATTGCATGGTTTGATGTAATTAGTATATACAATCCATGATGGATCATTTTATGATTGTTATTTAAGCCATAGAGGCCGTTTGAATTATGGTGGGCCTGTCCACTTTGTGTTCGTTTCTGTTTGTACCCTGGGATAGTTCATATTTTAGAGAAAACTCTGCCTAAATTTTTATTAAAATTTGACTTTGAAATCTTTGTGTCAAAGTGTGGTTTTGTTTTATTATTCAACTGATGATTTGTTTTTAGTTGAATTAAGTGCATGAGTATCGTAGGATGGTAAGTTATTACCTAAACGGTAATTTCCCTATGCCGGTCACGTGCCCAAAGGTGGGGCGTGACAATGTGGCTTTATGGGTCCATCCTTTATAACTTATATCACTTCCTTCACTTGTGTTAATTTCATATTTAGTATTATAAAATAAAAAAGAAGTCATTATATCTTTAAATAGATAAATTTTGATATTACCTTTGTTGAAGACAAAAATTATTGTTATCGTGATAGGATACAAATTTAAGTATTTACATTTTTTTGTCTGACATAGCCTTACTATCTTTGTCATTTATCTTATGAGATGATTCTGTTTCATTTGTAATTTGTAACTCTAGCATATTGCAGTAGGAAGTGTCTTTCAATACCACAAGTTTCCTTCCTTCAAGGAGGTAAGTTTTTGCTCGTCTATTTCTTGCTTCTTATTTCTATTTTATTTATTTATTTATTTTTATTTTTTGAGTTATGACTGCATGTTTCAAAGTTTGACTTTGAATTTTAGCAAAATATATAGTGCCTTATTTTTTCAAAGATGGATTTGATCTTGGTAAAAATTTCCAATTCCCAAAAGTGATATTGTTCCTTGTTGCTATTATGTTCGAATTTCTTGTTCCATTGGTGTTCAATTCTGAATGCATTCCTGTTAAAAAACATATGTGATGTTCTTTCATGTTTTGTGTTATTGGGAATAAATCCCTAATTATGTAAACTTTCTAAATCCAAAAGAGGAGAACTATAATTTAAATTGTAATGCTACCTTACATGAAAGTATAAAATGTAATGTTATAAGCTAAAATATTTTTTGAAAAAGTATTCCAGTTGTGAACTCATCTAGAATTTGAAGATTGGTTAGGAATTTGCATGGGTCATGTTGTAATAAGTGTGTTATGTGTAGTATTGTATTTCTAGCTGCTTAATTGTATTGTCTTTATAGTTTAAAGCCACAGAGGCTATGATAATTAGTTGAATGGTGCTAACTTGGAATGTCTGTATTTCAGGGGGAACTCTGCATAAATTTTTGTGAAAACAAAAAATTTTGTGTTGTTTGCTGACTTGTCCAAAGTTAACAAAATGGAAATCCCTGCACATAGAATGTGGATGTATTAAGGCTTGTTCAAGGTAGAAGTGAATATACCGATGCTTTTTTGAATGACATAGTAGCATTTATGAACTTTGCTTGTCAACAACCAATATATTTGACTGAGGGAGTCATTAGGTGTCCATGTAAATGGTGTAAGAATGAAAAATACTTAACCCTAGATGAGGTGAACATTCACCTATTTCAAAAGGGTTTTACACCAAGAAGAAGAAGCACCTCAAATTGGCCTTCAGGTGCATCAAGTAATTGTGTAATGGACATCACATGGGTACTGGACATCACATGGAGAAGAAGCACCTCAAATTGTCCTTCAGGTGCATCAAGTAATTGTGTAATGGGTGATTATAACTTTGAGGTCGGTCAATCAAGCAAGCAGCGATGTGAACAAAATGTACAAAATGTAGAAAAGCCTTTGTTTATGAATTATGAACATGTAAATAGATAACACCAAGGCATGGTGTTTGATGCTACTAGTATAGGTTCTAGGCAGCATTTTGAACACAATGTAGAGGAACCTCTGAATATGGGTAATACAATGTTTTATGATATGTTGAAGTCTGTTAAGCAACCATTATGGCAAGGATGTACAAATTATTCTGAATTATCCCCAATTATTGGAATGTTAACCTTGAAGTCTGATTATAATATGTCCCAAAGATGTTTTGATGTAAAGTCACAATTTATGAAGGATACGAACCACCCTAAAAACAAGATACTAACTGATTTTAGAAGAGCAAAGAAGCTAGTGTCAGGGCTTGGTCTTACATATAAAAAAATTGATTGTTGTATTAATAGGTGCATGTTGTATTACAAAGATGATAGGAATTTGAGGGAGTGTAAGTTCTGTCAAGAACCTCGCTACAAACCACATAATGCATAAAAGCAAATAGGTAAAGAGGTTCCCCGCAAGACAATCCATTACTTGCCCCTTATCCCTAGACTTCAACGGTTGTATCCTTCTGGTACTTCTGAGGAGTATATGAGGTGGCACTGTGAAAATCACAAGGAAGAAAATGTCTTGTGTCACCCTTCTGATGGACTTGCATGGAAACATTTTGGTCAAACACATTCAAATTTTTCCTTAGAACCTCGAAATGTTAGACTTGGCCTATGTTCTGATAGTTTCATACCTTATGGGTAATTAGGAACACAATACTCTTACTGGCTAGTAATTGTTACCCCATACAATCTTTCACCAAGTCTTTGTATGACTGCTCTTTACATGTTCTTAACTTTTATCATTCTAGGCCCACAAAATTCAAAAAGTAAGATTGATGAGTATTTACAACCATTAATTGATGAGTTGCAAGAATTATGGAATTTCGGTGTCCAAACGTATGATGCTTCAATGAAGTAAAAAAATTTTATGAGAGCTACATTGATGTGGACAATAAATGATTTTCTTGCATATGGTATTTTTGTCATGGATGAAGTACTGCTAGAAAATTAGCTTGCCCCATATGCATAAAGCGGTCAAAACCTTTCATACTGAAACACTGAAGGAAAAACTCTTTGTTTAATTGCCACCATCAATTTTTACCTTCCGATCATGTTTTCCAAAGAAATAGAGGTGCTTTCTACAAAAATAGAATAAAGAAATGCATGACTCCTCCTAGATTAACTAAAACGGGGTTGTGCCATTTTTCAGGATATGGGGTATCCTATAATTGGACAAAAAGAAGCCTATTTTGGGATTTACCATATCAGAGGACCAACCTCATTTGACATAATCTTGATGTTATGCACATAGAAAAAATGTATTTGACAATTTCTTCCACATTGTCATGGACAACAAGGAAAAAACCAAGGATAACACAAAGGCAAGAATGGACTTAGCAGAGTATTATAGATGAAGGGATTTGGAATTGTAACCTAATCCCAACGGGACATGGACAAAACCCAAGGACAAGTCCGGTTTGTTATTGGAACATAAAAACCAAGGATGTGAATGGGTGAAGGAGTTGAAGATGCCTAATAGATATGCCTCCAATTTAGCTAGATGTGTGGATACAAAGGAAGCAAAACTTTTCGGGATGAAGAGTCATGACTATCATGTTTTCATGGAGTGTCTTCTTCCAATTGCCTTTGGTACACTTTCAGAACCAATATGGAAGCCGCTAACTGAACTTTGCTAATTCTTTAGAGACTTGTGCTCAACGGTGTTACAGAAGGATCATCTGTTACAATTGGAATAACACATTGTTGTTCTACTGTGTAAGATAGAGCATATATTCTCACTTTGATTCTTTGACTCCATAGAGCACCTATCAATTCATTTGCCATATGAAGCTAAGGTAGGTGGGCCCGTTCAATACTGTTGGATATATTTGTTTGCAAGGTAGCTAACTTTTGTTATTGAATCGTCAAGTTAACATATTTTAAATTACATATATCATGTGTTGAGGTTGAACTTAAATTATGTTCTAGGTTCCTCAATAAAATTAAAAAAAATGGTGAAAAACAAAGCACGAGTGGAAGGCTCAATATGCCAAGCATACATGGCTCAAGAGATGCCATATTTTTCCTCTCATTAGTTTGATCCACAAATCTAAACAAGTACAACTACAGTTGGTCACAATGATGATGGAATGCAACCAACTCCATTAATCTTCAACTATCGTGGTCGCACCACTGGCAAGTGCACAGATAGATGGCTAGATGATAGAGAAATTGTTGCATCCCATCTACATGTTTTATTAAACTGTGACAAGGTCAAACCATTTCTCGGGTAAGTAGAATGCTAATAGCTTATTCAATATTCCTCCCTAATGGTTTAAAACTAATCTGTTAATGTCTTCATTTGCAGTATTTACGTCAAATGGTTGAAAGATGATTACAGCAATATCAATGACAACATCATTGATAAACAGAAAGAATCTTATTTTCCATGATGGTTTTCGAAACATGTAAGCATTAATCAACATATCATATCACATAATTCTTATTTGTATAACTTCTCAATTGGACCTTTGTGAAAGGCAAAGTCATGGTCAATTTTTTATGTTTATAGATACAAGTTTTGGCCTTTTGCAAGAGGTGAAGGCAAAAGAACATACAACAGTGCGGTGTGTGGTCGTGGCATCAGTCAAGGTGAAAATTCAAATGACTATTATAGTGATCTTAAAGAAATTCTTGACTTGGAATGGTTAAAACAACCTATTAAGAGGTTAGTATTGTTTTACTGTGATTGGTGTGATCACTCGAAGCATGGAATGAAAGTGCATAGACAATACGACATCGTTGAGGTTTATTATGAATCGTATCCTGGCTGGTCTAGGGATAGGTTAAAGCCAAAGATATACAAAGTTTGACCTTTTTATATTTCTCTCAACAACAAATCAAGTTTATTATGAATCGTATCCTGGCTGGTATAGGGATAAGGTTGATTGGTTTGTGGTAATCAAAATAAAACAAAGGGGGACTGTGGATCAAAAACATAATTTGGAGGTGGCATACCAAGAAGATCATTCTCATGCTCATCCAATAATGGAGGATAACTCACCAGCAGAATAACACGATGATGAATCTAATAGGGAAGAGGTAGTAGAGGTAATTGGAATGAAAGAAGATCATTTCATTGAAGATGATGAAAATAAAGGGGTTCCATTAGATGAAGATAAAGAAGCAGAGTTCATTGATGGTGATGAGGACGAGGACAAGATGGAGGACGGGGATGATGATGAGGTTGAGTGATGTAAAAAGATTGTACTAGCACATATATTATTGTTAATTTGATTATTATTTGATCAATAAATTATAATGTCCCTTTGAGTAATAAGTAATGTATTGTTTGTTACTATTTTATACTTCAATTTAAGTATTCTTTTTAGGTTTCATTATATTACATATTTTTGTTAATTTTGTTATTTACAACTTCGCTTGTAAAGGCAAAAAAATCAAGTAAGAGAAGACTTTTAACTTCATCGACCATCTCACGACTACCAATCTTACACCCGCCTATAGCACAACCACCTATCTCAACACTATCCATCTCACAATCGGCCTTTTCATAACCGCCGCAAGTTGATATTCCCCTTATAATTCCATCATCCACAATCCTATATCAAGATATTTCATCCCAAACTACTATACCAGACCCTCCTCAACCTCAACCAACTTATCAGACACCGGGCACAGGGTGACAATAGTCCTTAGATAGAGCCTAATGGAGACGGATGAAATGTTTTGTTCTTATCATCTTTTGTATTGTTTATGCATTTTTAAATTAATGTTAATGACTTATGTTTTATTTTTAATAGGTTCGATCCTCACAATTCGATGATTGATGGCATAGGTTCTTGTATTCATAGTAAGTTTGAGGTAGTTAAACCATTATGGAAGCAGTTTGATATAACCACTCGGGATATGTGGTTCAAGAATTTAAGGTAACAAGAATAAAATCTTTTGTTTAACAATGTGCATGCATTGATTTTTAACTTTGTAAATGTAATATCTCTAACTTATCCTTATATGTTTGTTACAATTGTAGAAAAGGTTTAGGTGGGCGCCTCACAATAACGACCAAATTCATCACAATATTGAGAAAAGAGCATCATCCAAAATTAGCCAAATTTTTAAATCAGTTCAAGACCACATCGACACAAAGCCAGTTTGGATGAGAGACACTGTATGGGAAGAGATGAAGGCTTATTGGGAGTTTGATTCATTCCAACCGAAGTCCAATCAAAATAGAATGAATCATAATTCTTGTGTTGGTGCCTCGCTTCATACTGGTGATTCTATACCACATCGTGTCTATTGGAAAAGAATGGTAATATTATATTTTATTTTCTTGCTACCAAGTTTATTAGCATGTCTAATGTTAACAACAACAAAATTATTTTTTTTATCAATTACAGAAGGCTGAAACTAGGATAAATCCTTTAATATCGAATTTTTATTTTCATACCCATCTGAAAAAGAAGGATCAAAGTTGGGTCGGTGATTATGCTATAGTAGTTTATGCAAGTAGTTGCTAGACATTAAATTGTATTTAAGTTTAATATTCTCGCCATTATTAATTTAATTTTTATGTTATTTATGTGGGAAAACCTTGAAAAGAGAAGGGTTGAGCTGTATTCTCAAAGCTCATAGGTCGATAGAGGAGGTACTTTAGATGGTAGTCAACCATTAGTTATTATGCCATCTGATAAGGACATATGATTGGATGCAATTGGTGGAAAGAAGAAGGGGGGATATTTGGATTGGGATATATGGGTCAGACGTTCAAAGGAACCTTCTCTTCTAGTTCAACAACCTATATGTCAAGCATTCCTAAGGAATTTGATCACCTCAAAAGGAGCCAAGATAAGTTGCAAGCTCAATTAGAAGAAGAACGACAACGTAATGCTACCATGAAAAGTAAGCTTACAGAAACAATAGAATTGTTAGCTCAGTTTCTAGAATGTTTAGGCATTAATCAGACAGGCTCTTCTTCTTAGGCACCTCCAACATAAACTAAATAGAATTCTGATGATGACTCTAATAATAATGTGATTGAATATTATGATGTTTTATTTTAATTTGACTTAACAATGTTTGTATTTAACTAAATAATATTTTTTATATATTTTTTAATTATATTATAATTAAATTTTTTTACAATATTGCATTTAATTTATTTATATTATTTAATTTGTTTTGTATGAAATGTTGCACGAAACTATGTAGGTGCATTGAGGTGCATGAAGATTTCCCTACAGTTTTTTGGGTTATCTACGTGAAATTACCTGTGGATTTTCCTAGGGAAATTACATGTGGATTTTTTCAAAGAAATATCTATAGGAAATTACTTGTGGATTTTTTCAAAGGAATATTGGCGAGAAATTTCCTGAGGAATTTGATGGGAGAAAATCCGTAGGTACATTCCCTCAAATGTTTCTCTAGGAAAATCTGTAGAAACTTTCCTATGGAATTTCATGGGGGAAAATTCACAGGTAAGTTCCTACAAATTTTCTTGAGGATTTTTTCCCTAAAAAATCTGCAGGAAAATCTGTAGGAAATAGTTTCCACGAGCTTTATTCTTGTGGAAAATAATCTGCAGAAAATTTCATTGGAAAGTAGTTTATGTGGATTATCCCCCAAAATCTGGAGGAAATTAGTTTTTCTTATAGTGACAATTTTGTTAAGAAGAGTGTGGGCAAGTGCAACAACGATAAATCTCATGTGTTTCAAATTATTTGACAAATGGAATTGAAATGCATTTGGCACCATTGTCGGATTGGAACTCCTTAATTGAGGTGGAAAAGAAATTTTCAACAAGTGATTTAAGTTTAATTAGACAAGAAAATACTTTATATTTAAGAGTAATTGGATACAACCAAGTGAAGCAAGAGAAATCATTAATAAAAATAACATAAAAAGGACATCGACTATTAGATACTACTAGTGACACCCAGATATCATAATGAACTAAATCAAGTGGTGCTTGAGAGTTTCTGGTAGATTCAAGGAAAGGAAGTATTTTACTTTTGCCAAGTTGACATGAGGAGCAAATAGGATCATTATTTTGTGAACTGGTGCTAGGGAGGCCAATGGAGTGAACCACCTTGTTAGTCACTTGGGTAGAAGGATGTCAGAGGCGAGCATGCCAGGTATTTAAAGAAGTTTGGACTCCAAGTAGAGCTACTTGTGTTTGACACTTATTGGTAGTTGTTTTATTTAGGTGCAATAGATAGAGGTCTCCTTCACTCTTACCCTCTAGTTGAGTGAGCCTCATGAATTTGTCCTTAACAAGAAATTTAGTCTCAGTGAGAATAAAGAAACATGAATTGTCATGACAGAATGTTAATGGAAAGAAGATTGGCAGCAGTATTAGGACAATGGAGTATATTGATAACATGTAAGTTTGGTAATGGGACAGGGGTATATAGGACTTGGGAGCCAGTAGTTTTAATGGAAAGCTTTGTACCCATTACCAACTGCAACAATATCATTCCCAACATAAGGTTCTTGCAATGTCAGATTTCCAAGGTCTGTTATGATATGCTGGTTCACGCCATTATCAAGTAGCCGAGGACCTCCTTCAATGAGAGCATTGCTCTTTGCAACCATGGCAGGCAATTATGCAGGATGATGTCGTCCTTGAAAACTACAATCCATTTTGTGGTAGCAGTCAAGAGCTGAGTGACTAGTTTTGTCACAAATTTGGCATGGTGAGCAAATTGGATGGCTGAAGGAATGAGAAGCTGAGCCTTGTGAATTGGGATTCTGCACTCGTGACCCATTTGAGGAGCTGAGTTGGTGTGGAAGTGTTGACTTTCTTCTGGGGTTGTGAGTTTTAGAATGAAACTTATGTTGTTGCTTCTTAGGATTCATTTGACCCACATTATGTTCGGCCATCATGGCAAACCCAGCTTGTTTGTGGTTTATGATGTTGTTCTGGCCAGCCAGCTTGATGTCACATGACAACAACTCGGATTGAAAGTCATCAAAGGTCATGGTACCTACATGAAGGGCAAAGGAGATTGAAACTATAAAAGGATTAAATAGAGTTGAGGACACATGTTCCATAACCAATTAGATCGTTGACTGAAATTAGTTATCCTACAGCAGCAAATTGATCCGTGATGGATTTGATTTCATGTAGGAAGTCACTGCACTATTGCCCTGCTTGTTGGAGATTTTGAAGTTTCCTTTGAAGAAGATTGATCCGTGATCTGGATTGAGAGGCAAAGCAATTTCCAAGGGTAACCTATACTTGCCGAGATGAAGTCATGCCATAGACAGAGGAAAGGACCTCGTTTGTGAGAGAGGTGTTGATGCAGCCAAGAACAAATTGATCTTTCTTCAACCATAGAAGATAGGCTAGATTTATTTCAACAGTATCCTTGCCTGCTTCAATAGGTAGAAACTTGGTTGGGCATGGCTTTATTCCATCAACAAATCTGAGTAGATCATTGCTTCTCATAACAGGGATAAACTGAGAGATCCAGTTCAGGCAATTGGATCCATCAAGTATAACTGAGATTAATTGAAAAATAATTGGTGGAGTGAAGGTAGGTGTGAAAGCCATAGGGTTGATCTATAGCATGAGTTTATGTGCTCTGATACCAAGAAAAGATTTGAGACAGAAAGGTTTTGAGGAATTTGTGTAGTGATCTTCGATGATCATGTACCATGTAATCATGTATATTTATATGCGTGTAGTAGTTACATGTAGAGAAAGAGAGTTTGAGGAGAGAGAGAGAGTATGCTACAGCTATACAAGTTTTAAATTCAAAATACATAACAACACAACACAACAACAATCCCTATACCAGTGCTTCAGATGGTTGGGTCTCTTCTGCATTATCCACATTTGGTTTGTTAGAGGTGCTTGGACTTAGTCTAATAGCCTCCTGCAAGCTAAGAGGGGATGGCATCACCTTGAGCTTGGACTGAAGAAGCTGGAATCGTGAAGCTAATTGACCTTTGGTAAATATGTCAGTTGTTTTATCCGAAGTCGAATGCTCTTCTTATAAAAACATCTCCCACAAAAATTATAAAAAAATTTTAGTCAATTATTACAATTTATCCTATCTTTCATCATCTTACTACATATTGATTAGCTAAAAAAAACCTTTTATGAGAGAAGCATTTCTCATGCAATTAAAATTGGTTTTTGTTATATAAAGATTAGTCTCTCTATGCTTCTATTCTTCTTCTTTCCTACTATTCTATTTTGTAGAGCTACAATCTTTTCTTGTGACTCAATTTTTTCACATAATTGAATGATGTCAAACATCAAAGTATTGATGAAATTATATATTTTGATGGAATTATCTTCCTTGATAAGGTAAATAGCCTGGAAAAGAGATTAGTTCTTATACTGACATGCTAATTAACGAAATTAGAAAAAGAAGAAGATATTTTCAAGAAATTTAATTATTCAAAAAATTAATTAATAGGTAGTTAAAGAAATAATAAAATATTTAAATTTTAATAATAAATTTAAATTGATTAGACTAGTAAAATATTAATATTAATTTATATTTAACTAAAAAAATGAGATAAAAATTAATTATATTTTTAAATTGTTACAAAATATTTTAACAAATGAAAGTTTCAAAATTAATTATTATCTTTCATGCA
>JASKGM010023401.1:0-28751 GCA_034509205.1 Ceratonia siliqua | reverse complement strand
CTAACACCTTCCCTACACGTAATTAGACTCCCGAATCCTTCCTCTGGTTCCGAGGACCAGTTTTCCCTTATTTTTTTTAGGATCCCAATTATCCTTCTAATTAATTGGTGGCGACTCCCAGTTTCTCTGCGTTTTCCCTTACGTGCCTAAAAGTCATAAAGCGATGGCTATTTTCACCGACCGTCACGTTGTGACAAGAATTGATTTGAATGATAAGTCAATCAAAGAGAGTTATAATGCTGCTAGTACTATCAACCCCCTTCAAAGCAATGCAATAAGAGAAAGTATGAAGAAAAGGAACAATAAAGAAGTTTCAAAAGAAGATGTCCACAAAGAGAAACTGCCTGATAAAGGGAGGGACAAGCCAGGATTTAATTCCAGAATGAGTAGTCTAAAAATGCAGTACTTCCATGAACCATCAGTGTAGAACAGCCATGAACCTTTTGACCATGGAGATCCTAGTTAAAATGAGAGTTGAAAGTCAAGCTAATTACTAGAAACAAGCACTTCTTGGGAGGCAACCCAAGCATCTTTAAGTTTGTTTGATGTTTTGAAATTTGTTTCACCTTTCATTTATGTGAGATTATTGTGATATCTTGTTTCCCTTTGGTTATGCTGTGTAGATGTTAAAGCAAGTCATGATTGAAGCTATAGGGTGTATTTCCAATCCAAAGTCTAAACACCTTAGGGCAGTATTATTCTATCTTTCTGCTCCTTCACATTGAGGACAATCTAAAAACTAAGTTTGGGGGAGTGGGTTAATTGTAGGCTATTAGGTTGATTGATATTGCTATATTGTTGGAACTGTGCTGGATTGTATGCTATTTACATTACAGAAATATGGTGAATTGTTGAGAAATTTTTTTCAAAGTCATAGTCATTACCTTTAGTCGAGCTTGAATATGTCATGATATGTTATTTTTGATTTGGCTTATACATGAGATTGAATTAGAACTACCTGTGTATTTTGAGGTTTCCCATTATTCAAGTATTGAATTCTTTTGATTTAGGATAAATAATTTCTTTTAAAGCAGGATTAAGCATGTGTAGTTTCCTTAGGACTATTGAAGTGCTTAACTCCTTGTAGAATTATGTGAACTATTTGGCCATGCATGAGAAATGATTGTAATGTTGTCTCTTTGTGATTACCTCCTTTTCTTTAGCAAATGAAGAGGCAGAAAATAAATCAATGTGTGCAAAAATTCCAAGTAGTTCATGATGGAAATGGTGGGAGAGTCAGGTTCTCTGAGCTTCTCGGGAATGTTGCTTAATATCAATATACTGACTTGTTCCATTAGGAATGCTTTCTTCTTTGAATTCAACTTCCTCTTCATTGTGCAAAAGTCCTTCAGAAATTTGGCATATGAAGGCACTTGTTGTATCGCATCTAAATGTGGAATGTTAATCTTTACCTGCAGTATGCTATTTGTTCTTTTGTCCAGTTGCCAATATTTGAGGATAGGGAACCATAGGTTGGTACACCCTACTAGTTTTTGTCTCTACACTCACATGTTTCTTTAGCACTCATCTCACTTCCTATAGTTTTTTTTTTTAGGTTCATCAGTCTCTATTACATCTTAAGGTGTAGAAGTGATTACTAGTCTATCCACTGTCATCACAGTTCGGGAAACTATCTTTCCACTTCTCAAAGTAATAACGGCCTTTGTTGTCTCAATAGCCTCCCCTAAGACATTATAAACTTACTATTATTATTGCTGGTATACTTGAGGATACGGCGGAGGTTAAGCTGGAAATTTCCCTTTTTCCAAAGTGTTTAATGTCGTGTTCATCTTGATATTGTTGCCCTGTAGTTCATTTATGGCCTAAGTGTTCTGATTATTTGTGGTAGCATGAATATGTATGAATTGCTAAAGTGTATCGGCCATCTGTGCCATATTATCATCAAGAAACTTCTTCAATGGAGCAGATGGTTAAGGCTAAGAACTCTGTGCAACTACATAAGACTGAAATCCTGGAGATGCTGCTATACGATAGCTCTGAGGAATTTTATATTGTCGATATTGGTATATAGGAGCCACTTAATTAAATGGCTATTGAGAAGGTGGTTGAGACTAGCTAGGCTATGTTGGGAATATGTTGCCCTAGAAAATAAGTTGTATTCTCCAATTTGATGTAAATACATTTTAATATTAAAAAATAAAGAGTTTATTTATGTAAGCTTTGTTTTCTAGCTCTTAAGGTTCCTAGATTCTAATAAACTAAGATACATTTATATAAGGGTTAGGGAAAAGGAGATATGTAATTTGGATGAATCTAAAATACTATTCATAGTCACTTAGTAGAGCTTGTCACTCTATTCAATAAAGATTATAGTGTTTGGATTACCTCCATAGAAAGAATGAGATTCCTTTCTAAGGAAATAATGAATCTCAAAACATTGATGCAGTAGACTTTAGGTAATGATACTATTAAATGAATTGGAATAAAGTGAGATATCAAGTTCAAGTAAATATCGTTGCTTTGAACTTGAACTCACACACACATTACATCCATTAGTGGCAGAACCGAAATCCTGCTGGATTATGATTTTGTGTTGATGACCATTATGATCTTTCAAATACTATAGGCATGACCATTGTGTGACATTGGTCAAGACTCTATATGTTGAATCATAGTGGAGTAGAATCCAGGAACATAAATCCAAGAAATAGTGTTTGTAGCATTACATCACTTTTGGTGATTTCAGGAACACAAGTGACATATCTAGGCCCAGTGAAATGATGAATTAGCTACTCATCATTTCAAGATAACTTTAGAAATGTTCTAAAAGATTTTTTGGTCACTTATCAAATGAAACCTAAGACCAAGGGATAAAATTGGCATATGTGGTAAAGCAGCAATTTATCTATGATCAATGGATGGCTACGAGGGTTCATAAACACTAGGTTTGCAAATTGGACAAATCAATGTTCAATATTAACTTCTTGTAATTTTAGGAATTATCAAGAGTGTAGTCATAAGTCTTTGGTGAAATGACTTTATGATTAATAAACTTGGATGATCTTAATGAGATTAAAATATCACAAGTTTATTGGAGCTTGAAATTTTTATATCCAAACGGATTTCCCACCTAGCTTTGGAGAATTCAATTCATATTAAGTTGGAATAAAGTTAAGATGAAATTAATTGATAGCATTTTTAGCTTAAGTCTTAATTAAGGCAAGAGTTGTCTTAATTTAGACAAAAGAATTATTTTAGGACAAATGTTGTCCTGAGCATGCTTGAAAATGTGAGAAACAATTTTGTCACTAAAGAGACAAAAATAATTCTTATATTAATTGTCTAAATTGAACAAGTGCTATTTAATTAGACAATAGAGTTTTAAGACAAAGGTTTGTTTTAATTAAGACAAGTGTTGTCTCAATTTGAACAACCTTTATCTTGATTATTATTTTTGGTTTATCTACCTTGAATTAATATTTGAATTTTTTAAATATTTAATTTAAAGAAGTTGAAGAAAATAAAATTAATTCCCTCTTTTAAGTAAGAATTTTGGCTTAGGCATATTTTAAAGATAAAAATTTGAGTAAATTAAATTAAATTAAATTAATCCTAACTAAAAGTTTGAATTAAACCATCTCTTTATAGGATAGAGAGATAGACGACTATATAGGGTAGAGAGAGGCTTGAAATATTCAAACATAAATCTTTTTAATTATCCTAATTATCTAAGTGAATAAAAAGGACTAGAAATTAAAAGAGTTTTAATTTCTTAGATAACCTATATTCACTAGGAAACTAACTAAGTCAAAGGAATTTAATTAAATAAAATTAATTTATTTGAGTTGTAATTCAAGCATGACTAATTAGAAAGCCACACATATTTTATTTAATTGTTAAATAAAATATGTTATTATCAAAATTAATAATATGATTATTAATTGATATAATGTTAGATATGATTAGGCATGTGGATCCTTAATTGTTAGGGATTTATTTGTTGACTATACTCATGTGACCTAGGGTTAGGTGATGATATATATCATTAACCCTTTTCCCTCACCTAGTCATCCAAGCTTATTGAGAGAGGAGTGACAATCGTCGAGGCTATCAAATTAAATCTCTTAATAACCGATTCAACAAATAATTGTAGTATGAGGCACACCAGGTCGAATCCTTGGATCACTCTAATAATATAATCAAATCAGGGTAGTAACAACAAAGGGGGGGTTTTATAACTAGTAATCAAGTCAAAGTAATAAAAATGATAAACAAAATTTGGAAACAACCAATCCAAGGGAAGTAACCAGTCTTGAGTTCAATTTATCCTTGATCATTAAAGAATCATTCAATCACTAATCAAGTTCTTGATTTTTAGAACATATTAAGAAGCCTTAATATAATCTTTGGGTCCACTACTGAAGAAGCATCCAGGATTTAATCAAGTAGGGTTAGAAAAATTAAGCTTTCATCTAAACACCATAATCCAACCAAGCTAAACAACTCATCAATTAGTTTGATGCCTTGTTCAGTCTCTACAAAACTCTTTTGACACATGGTAACTATGCAACTATCATATGAATATCCCAATCAAATCAAGCAACTTAATCAGAATCTCAAAAGAAAGGAGAAAACTTGATAAATGCTTGAACTGGAAAATGCTTAAACCAAGATCTCAAATTCAAACTTCAAGACTGTCAATCCCTAGGATTGATTAAAGATTCTAGTCCTCCATGAACAAGAAGGATGAAATTATAGAAAAATAAAGAGAAACCCTAGACAGAACAGAACAGAGAAGAAACTAAGTCAGGAGGCAATGGAACAATGCTCAAAATCCTATCTGCTAGCTATGTTTTGCAACTTCTGAATATACATATAACCCTAAAACCAACAATTACAACTCTTCCCCTAGGTGAAAATGTCACCCAGCTGTCTGTCTAGACCATTAGACGAATTCTAGGGCAAAAAGAAGAGCAAAATGCAACAGTTTTGATAAGTGGCCTGCACAAGAGGAGTTCTAGTGATAGCATTCCAGTTCTGACTTCCAAGTTGAATTTAACTCACTAAACATCCGAATCCATCCTAGAGTTCTGCATCAAAGTTGTAGAGATTTCTCTTAACTTTACTAAAACATAAAATTCGGGATTATCAGATGTTCAAAACTCAAGTTATGGCTAAAATACAAAAAACAACGTGAAAGCCCCAATAATGCTACAAGATATGATTAAACCCAATTATAACTCAAACTTATAAAATGTGACTAAACCCAATAATTTAAGCAAACAAGAAGATTAAAAGACTAAATGTGAGGCTTAACTAATGTATAGAAATTGTGTTTATCAAGGAGAGAGCCCTTGTGAGCATCACATTGAAAAGAAAAATACCTTGAGAGTGCCATAAGTTTTTGAGAGATAAACAAGTGAAAAAGTGAATTATTTTGAATGCCATTATAGTATTCTTCATGCCACACTAAAAGGAATAAAGGGGAAAGCATTCTAATTTAATTTTGAAAGTTGTCAAATAAATTTTTTTTTAATCTTTTGTTTTGTTCCAATAACTAAACATGTTCATTGTAGGTTCCGTGAATTGGTGCTTCCCAAAGAAAATGTGGTCAGTATACTTGGTTGGGAACTGTATTACAAGATTAAAGTGACTACAAGAGGTATGTAAAATTCCTATCTATTTTACTTCTCTCTCTAACTATGAGTTGTTTGCTTGGTGTTTTGTTTCCACCTGCTTACAAGCTTAAATATTTTAACATTTCTCAAACCCATGCTTATACCGTAAACACCGTAGGATAACAACTAGATCCAACATGCTAATCATTCCTCCATGAGAAATTTGGGTGATTCCTCCACCTCATATGATATGTGTTGGTGAAGGGCTTATTCTGTGCTTTGTTAACCCAGTTTGCTGATTGCATTTGCTTAAACCCATTCTCCTGAAATACTGGCATAATTGGGCAATATTGAGTCTTATGGTTCAAATCAGCATATAAAGAACATACCTTTACAGCTTTCACTCCCTTCACTTTTTCCATTTCCATAACCTCTAACCTTCTAGTTAATGCAGTTATTCGGGTTTAAACTGCAGTGTCCTCCTTAACCTTATATCTGCTTGACCACTAGTAGCCCTTAGTGGCTATGTTATCAACGAAACACAATAAGTCTGAGTGTTCCATTGTTGTGCGCTCTCACTAAGATAGTCAAAGAATGATAAAGTTTCATCAAGTTGCTTACTAAAGAATTCCTCATTGGTTTGAACAAACTGCTTGCAATTTGTAGTGAGACTAGTGTAAAAATAATTCACCACCCTCTAAGATTCAAAATCATGGTGTGGACAAATGTTTACCAAATCCTTGAACCTTTCCCAACTAGCTTTGAGATTATTGTTAGGTATTTGATTGAACTAGCTGATTTGTTCTTATAAAACTAAGTTCTTTGAAAAGGAATTTTTTTGTAAGAATTCACACTGCATGTTAGACCAATTAGAAATAGAGTTAGAACTCAATGTAATTCTGCATAATCTATTTGAACTGCCTCTCACCCACTACATGAAACATTGGTCCAAATAGTAGAAATAAGGTTCAAGTTACCGAGTAGTAGGTGACAAGTGAAATGTGCAATCATAGATAAAAATAACGAGAAAAATATATGAGATTTTTCATTTAAGTCAAACATTTGCCGGCAACGGCACCAAAACTTGACTCACTCAAAAATAGGCAGCACAAAGGCTATTGCTTAAATAGAAAAAAACAGAAAAAAACAGAAAAAAAATATTAAAGATAAATTGTGCATGTGAAGTAATATTACCCAATTAAGTCACGAGTTACAAAATGAGCATAAATCATGTTATTAACTAATTTAAATCACAACTTGGATTTATGCTTCTTAACCAATTTTCCAATTAAAACCAATAATAATGTCATGAAAGAATTAAAATATATTGGCTCTAGATTTATAAAATATGCAATAATTTAGCACAATTAGTGATGTCAGCAGAAAATTAGGTAGAGAAGCCAACACTTAGAGCAATAAAGCCCTTAAGAGAGGTCAGAGAAACCTTGACACTTATAGTGTCAGAAAGCTCTTCCATGCTAAGAAACCAGAAGCAATGCCTCTTCTCCCCAACCCTCTCTTTTCCCTTGGAAAAGACCATCATTCCCTCAGAGCCAGGAGTTCAGAAGTTGCCCATACCCTCTAGTCGTACTATCATTAAGGGCTCAGCACGAACGGCCATTATGACCTCCTTTTTCTTTTGTTGGCGAGCTAGCTTTGCCAACATATGCATATCTTCCGATGTAATAAGCCTCTCTAAAAGACAAAAAATACATGTCAGTATGTCCAGTCAACAGGCCAAAATAAAAAAGATAGAACCTAGGTATCAAGTCCTAAGCTTTTAACTTAATGTCCCTAACCCTGCAATAAGTTAGCAACTCAATCTGCTATATCGTCGACCTCACATCTTGTTTATATCACTCTAGGGGTATAGCACTGATCTTAACAAAATGATGCTTCCACATTAAAGGAGCTAAGGATCACCAGCCTGATCCAAAAAGAAGGCCCTCTAGGACCTGACCTAGGGACTGTCACCTGAAAGAACTGGTTCTTCCACAAGTTGGCCAACTCCTCTACCAACCTCATGAGCGATAGATGAGGACAGGCTAAAATGTACAAGTACACAACACCCTCTCAACATAAAGAGGTAAAAGTATATGTCCACCCTAGGTTGGATACCAAGCAGACCACACACGCACAGGAAACCTTGCAGGAATCCCCTACCATTGAATGGAGCTGTGAAAGAGCAATGTTCACTAGCAACTCAAACTTCATTAGGGGCAATGAAACCCTGATCTTCTCAATAAAATAGAAGTTAAAGGTAAAAAAAACATATTCCCCTTACTGCCCCTGCAAATCGGTGCTCTCTTCAGACAGGCTTTCAACTCGAAATAATACTTATTCCAATATTTAATAACAAGATACTCCTAGACCAAGATTATATGCTTAGGACAAAAGCACAAAGTCAAAGACTTGACCTTTAGGCTCACCCACTCAAACTTAAAGTCACAATCATCGCCACAAAACTCTATGCCAGAAACTCCGACCGCCTCTTCAATAGGATTACTAGATGGACACGTTTCTACTTCGTAAGAGCTCAAAAATGGCTAACACCTAGCCATTCTAGCTACAACCTCAACCAAGTTTGCCTGATAATGCCTAGAAATTGAGGGACCAATGAGTGTTAATTGGCTTATGATTACCACAACTTGCATTACTAACTATCAATACAAATGAAGAACAAAGCTAAAGATCAAGGAAAAGAACTTACTGAAGAAAGTAAAACCCGAAGTACAAACCACTAACACTAACCGAGCACATGCGAAACACACCTCAACCAGCAAACGCACTATAATCTCTACTTCGACCTTTGAAAGATTTGGGAAAAAGCAAGAGGACCGCTGGAAAGGCCTTATTTATAAGGAAATATGGGGACAGTCTAATGGTCGAGACCTAAAAGAATTAAATGCATGACAATAAAAAATGAAGCTTCATATACTCGAAAAGTGCAAATGTCACGTTGAAATAGGCTTTGACATAGGTAAGCTACAACATGTCATTGTAGCATTCCCTTATAGCTAAGAGCCCATCAACCCATGCTCTAAGCTATTGAAAAGGGTAACTTTCCATAACCTATACTTGGCCTAATAACAATCTGACCTAGTTCTCACTTGGCATAACTACAGGTATGCCGTTCAACCTCCTTATAAACACCCACGCCTATAAGTATGAAAAGACTTTTGACCCTTAGTATTTATTACCTTCTCTTAGTTCAGACTAAACTAACTTAATCATTAAAGTCGGCTATCACCAACATTACAAAAAAAAAGGTAATTAAAGGTAGCTAAAATCTAACTCCAAATAAGGAAAATCTGCCTCCCAATCATTTGAGGAGAAATTAGAGGCAAAAAAATATCGCTCTAAATAGGGCATCGCAAACTATTTGAGTTGAAATTAGAGGCAGATTTCAAAGTCTAATTAAAGGGTGATGTTTTTCACCTCAGAATAAGAAAATCTGCTTCTAAACTAAAAAAAAAAAAAAAAAAAGACATCTCAATAATATGACAGAGGTGGATATCGACCACCTCTAAATTTAACTCTATAACCAGGGAAATAGAAGCAAAATTTAACTGCCACTATTTCCCCCCTATATTCGAAAAAGATAGGCTTTCCATACCCAAAATTTCAATATTCCCTTAAGTTATTTCTTGCCAAATTTATCCAGCAATCTAAGTTGAAAGGGTAGAAAGAAAAAAACAATAAATGTATTAAAAATAGTTAAAAAATTCAAATATAAACAACAATATGGCATGAAAATATAATTCAAACGTGAACATAATTTAATGTTCATAATAGATAATATCCTCTATTCATTATAACTATTATTTAAATCATTACCCATGTCATGGCTACCAAGAAAGTCGGTTGAGCCTAAGGGTTATGCAAAAGAAGGAGGAATTGGAGTAAGAGCAGAAGGTTGAGATAAACTAGCTTTAGTAGGAGTAATAACCCCATAGTGCTTGAAGAGAAGATGCATCATCTCTTTTTTTTTCTTCAACTCCATGCCCAATTGATCTATTGTTTGCCGCATGTTCTGAATCTCAAATAAGGAAGTACCTTGGTCAACATTAGCAGAAGAACCCTTGGCATAATAAGTGGCTTATTTCCCAAGGCCAAACAGGCACCTCTTCTTATTGATTCCCACGTCAAAGTATAACTAGTTTTCAGATGAATCATAGAGCCAAAGTACAGCAGTACCCCCTCTATAGACACCTATGAGCTTATTTCTTCTTTCTGCTTTGTAAATTCTTCCTAGAAAAACAAACCAAACCGTAAAGCAGTTAGGTTAGCAGCAATGCATCAACAAGAAAATTAATTAAACAATACAATAGATCCAAGAATACTTATAGCACATTGTGCGGCCTTTTAGGATACCCAAGCATCATTTTTCTTGCAGTGCTTAATCTGTGTGAAGAGCTTAAACAGAGTTTAGATCCCTCTGCAATTTAACCCTCTATATACAAACACAAAGGAGAAAAATTAATTATTTTAGAGTACTTAAAGAGAAATGAAAATGATTTTTGAAGAAATTACCAATATTTTCCTATGCTCTAATGCAAAAATAAGAACCACTAGTGTAAAGTGAGGCATCAGCATCAAAAAGCCTATTTTTACTGTTTTTCTCACTTGTGGCCTTAAATTATGAATCCTTCCATTACCTGAACATTTCTTCTCTAACTTCAGTAGGGATCCATGATGCGCTGCATTCTTTGGTTCTGATTCTTCGCAATGCATTTCTCATGCATTTTCCACCCTCGCTATTGAAGTACTTCCTATCATCAGTAAGGAGCTATTAATACTTCTTTTGCATTTAGGGAAACTGAAACATCATTATGAAAATGAAAAGAGTCATAATATTAGCTCATATCTACTAACATCAAAGAAATATAATCTAATTTACCTTGAATGCATCAAACCACATATCTCTTACTTATATAGGAATGTTGGTCCACCCAATCCATGGTCCATCAAACTTGCTTTTGATGATGTCATATTTGATAGCTGCCACTTTATTTATCGGCTCAAAGCTAAAAGTTGATATAAAAAGTATTAGCACAAAATCACAATCATTTGGAATTAACTAGAAATCATTAAGTTTGTAAAGTTTATAATGTCTCTAACGCCAATGTTATAATAGGCTTAAGCCATGTGCGCCCATCCACAGGATCAACAGTCCAATATATAGGTGGAGGTGGTGCTAATGTAGCTAGTGTTGAAGAAGAAAGTCCAACATCAGAGGGTGTGGCAGAGATAACTAGGGTTCTAAAGAATGTATGAGGCAAATGTGAGTATATGACTATAGTTGGGGTAAGTGAACGGGTAAGGACAGAGCTCGGTTAGGGAATGGAAGGAGTAGAGGAAGTATAGGGTGGATGTTCATGAGGTAGATACCACTGTACTAGCGCCTCCAGCACGGCCTGTACCTATTTGTCATCCTCGACCTGCCATCTATGTGCTTGCAATAAAACCATTGAAATACTAATTAAAGATAAAGAACAATTTGAATTTCTTGGATATTGAGAAATAGCATAAGTGTGAAATATAAAGAAATACAATTTGCAAAAATTTATCTAACTGAATTTGTATAAATGTTGTAGACTAAAAATTGCAAGAGAACAAATTTGTTCCAATCTAAATTTGAATCTATAAACCCCTCCTCGGATTCAATATCACTCATCTTCTAGGTTAGTTTCATCCAACTAGAAATGATCAACTTCCTTAGGAAGACATTCTCTACCAACTAGGCTTTAGTCTAAAACATCATTAGTAACTGTTGGCAACAGTTGGGGATCTCATCATCTTGGTATGGTTAATCCTCTTCATGATTTGGTATCTATGGAGCAACAACTATACTTCAAACCTTCATCTTAATGACTCATAACCACCCTGGGTTGTCTTCAAGATATAGAGTGTAGTAAACTTGCTCTACTTGTTGAGCAAGTATGAATGGATAATATGATTTATACCTCCTCAGCGCTTTTACCTCCACCAACCCATGATTGAAATTGATCCTTATCCCCTTATAAGGGCTAGGGTTAAACAAATCACATTTAAACAAAACTAACTTCTTCAAGGAAAAACATATGTGCTACATTTCTATAATATATGTTATTATCCCGTAAAAGTTATTTTCTAATTGACCACAATGATTGCCTTAAATACATACACCATAATTGGAAGTTTTCATCCCTTCATACGAAGTTTTTATGTGAAATTTAAAATCATTGACATAGTATACATTCCATATGTCAACCATACGCAATGAACCCTAGGCCAAACTCTTCATAAGATCATCACATACTGTATTTTTTGGATTACCCACCTAATATAAATAAAAGACCATATACTTAGACATTGATGATTCAATTACTAAAAAATATGTGAACAACAATCAAAGAATGAACCTACATAATTTTTGAACCATGAATTGAAGTTTGAGGAAATCTCCTTTTCAAGATGTACGAGAATGTGATGTTAGGTATGAGTTCTCGTAAATAATTCACATATATACTATCAGTATTTTATCATTAGTGACATAAACGTATTTGTTAAGAAGTATTAGTAACTAGATAAAAAGAACTTTGGAAGGAACTTACTCTAAGAAAGGCTAAACCTTAGGATAATTTAGAAGAAATGAAGGGTGGTAGCTTCAAGTTCCTTAGTATCTAGTTGACATTTACAAACTTTTCTAACCCGGCATCTTGGGTAATTGAATATTAACAATGGTGGAAAAAATGAGCAACCATCACCTCCATCATCATTACAGATGACTCTCATCTTTCTACAAGGAATGTGGGATGAATCATAATAAGAAGCAAAAGTTGATGTTTTCTCTACTAAATAAGCTTCACAGATGGAACCTTCAACTCTAGCCTTGTTCATCACTTTATCTTTAAGGGTGTGTAAGAACCTAATTGAAAGGTGACAAAAAGTATGACTATAGAAAAAAAATTATTTCAATAAAAAGAATAAATGTGTTAAAGAGTCAAAAGAAACAACCTTTCAAATAGATACATACACCGATATTGAACAGGACCTCCAACATTGGCTTTATATGGTAAGTGGATGGGTAAGTGCTATATTGAGTCAAAGAAGTTTGGAGGAAATATTTGTTCCAATTTGCACAAGATAATAGGAATATTAGTCTCTATCACGAACAATTGATCAACCTTCAACACAGTTGAGCACAATTCTCTAAAGAATTGACTTAACTTAAATATTGTATTCCATATGGGTTTGGGTAACAATTTAAAAACAATTGGGAGTAGACATTACATAAAAACGTGACAATCATGACTTTCTAACCCATATAACTTAGCTTCTCTCATATCAACACTCCTACCCAAATTACTTTCATAACCATCAGGCAACTTTAGATCTTTAACCTATTGAGTCTACCACCCCCAACATATTGTAGATGTAGATCTTTTTATCTACAAGGTTTAGCTAAGTCTAACCTAACTTTGGTTGTATACTTGATTTTACCTTTCACATCCATGACTGTGTCAAATAATGCAACAAACATATTCCTTTCAGTGTGCATCACATTGACATTATGACGGAAAAGATATGCTCTCCAATAAGCAACTCCTAAAATATAGACATTTTGGTCCAATGGTGATCAACCTCACACCAAATGGATTAGATATTTGAGACTCTTCTATGCTATGTAAGTGACACTTTGCCATATTTCTTCTACTGATAAGCGTAGAGGTGGCAATGAGGACTCCACACAATATTTTCTAAATGCATTTCGTGCCTTCCAATATGGAAGATTCATAGGCAAGAATTACCTGTAATAATCAAAAAAGGAAGTCCTCCAGCTATGTTTGAGAGAGAATGCCTTAGACCTCTCTATAGAATATAAGTAAGATAGTCTTCCTACAATAATCCAACCAAACAACATTCTTTATCCCTCATCATGAAATTTTGATGCAATGACACATCATAAGTTTGCACACCTTCATTCCACAACATTTTTAAGTCATATATTAATGGTCACAGGTATACATCAATCTTAGTTTTTGGATTAAATGGACTCGGAATAATTATGATTAGAAACATAACTTCTCTTTTCATGCACATCTAAGGAGAAAGGTTAAAAGGAGTAAGAACGACATGCCAACATTGATAAGAGTTTTCAAACAACCCTTATGAAGAAAATCCATCATTACATAACCTTAATTTTACATTTCAGTGGTCATGAGCAAAATCAGGATAAGTTTCACCAAGATGCTTCCACGCTTCTCCGTTTGATGGGTGAGATAAGATACTAAGCTCTCTTAGATTCTCCAATGCCATCTCATGTGACATGCAGTAGCCATTGATGAATAAAGTCTTTGTAGCCTTGGAATAATTGGAAAACACTACATCTTTTCAAGGGGGTTTCTTTAATAATACCCCTCCAAGTAGAAATTTTGTAATGTTCCATTACATAAAATTTGCAATTCCTCTCATTATCATCGTCCTTGTAATACAAAATGCATCCATCAGAACAACAATCAATCTTTATACAACCCAAGCCCAATTTTTCCACTGACTTTTTGGCATGATAAAAATTAGGAAGCATCCGATTAACACTCAGCATTGTATCACTCATTCTAACTACCATGCAATTAAAACAACTCTCCGTCATGTTATGATCACTCTTTAAGCTCAAACTATCAATTAACATTTATAACTTTGAATACTTCAGACACCCATCCCACAATGGAGCTTGTGTGACTGCTAACATATCAAAAAATCTCTGTCCATCTGGGTTAGACTCTTCGATTAGTGATGGTCTAGCAACATCAATCACAATTTGTTTGTAAACATTGTAGCCTTCTCTTTGTCCACCAGGGACAAAGTAATCATTTTCTACTACTACTGGGGGAATAGTTGGCATTGCTTCCCTATGAATAGTCCAATAGTAGTAATTGTCCATAAACCCCTTATGCAACAAATCAATAGTCACTTCATTAGGCACTTTGTTTCTCTTACATTTGCATTTCCTATAAGGACACCTAATCCATCTTTCACTCACTAAATTTTCTTGTGCGCATGCAAATGTGAGAAACTTGTACACCCCATCAACAAATTCATCATTCAAATGTTGTTTATCATTCAATCTGTTATCCTTCCATTTAAGATCGCAAGTACATCCATGGGTATGTTGCACAAAATAGACAACCTATTAAAGAATTACAAGCACAAAATTTCATCAAGCTTTTTAATGTCCTCAGAGAAAAGGACGTTAAAATAACCCTAATCTTGTAAACTAACAATCAAAATAAATGAGGAAGATGTTAAATCAGATTATATTCCTTTGGCCTGAATCACTAAAATAATTTCATGTAACAGTGAAAGTATATATATATATATATACACATATATCATTGATGCTGTATGTTAACTCAAACTAATAAATTAATATACAGATTTTTATAAATATATTTATAGTTGTGGAGAACCTGCATTTTATATGCTTTGAGGAGATTATTTTTCTCAATGTTTAATATTCACTACCTTTTACAAGATTTTAAACATTACTTGTAGACTTGTGTCTATCTACAAGGATACTTTATCTTCTAGCACATCATACGATATGTGAGGTAAGAATTTAGGTACAATATCTATTTGGGTAGAAATCCTAAATTCAAGTTCTTGTAGAGTGTGGCTTTCTCTTCTAATTATCTATTCAATAATTCTATATGTAGCTAGGTATGTGATTGGATATAATCCTAATGAAGATTATTATTTCTCTAGGCTTATTTGTTATCCTTACATCACATGCTCTAAAGTATTCTATAGTTTAGGGTTTAGCAAAAGTATCATATACATAAGTAATGAAAACATTTAAGAGTCATATACTAAGTACATGCCATAGGTGTGTATAAAATTTCACATGTGAATACTAGTAACATAGACTAATTAATACTTAAGATAACTTAATAAAATGTGGGTTAGTATATGGTACTCATAGTATTAGACTCACTCATATAATGGCAATTGTTGCATAAACCAACAATATAACTTAACTTTTATTTCCAAGATATGCAGCAAGACATACATGAAATCAACAATTTCTAGCTAACTCTTTACAATCAATATGATAAGAAGTCATAGTCACATTCTATTAACCATCAAGAAGCATAATTTATTAAGAATTATAAATTTTAACAATAAATAAAACAAAAATATGCAGTTTATAAAATTATTGTGTATCCTAAGGTAGGAATCTACTCACCTGTAATTTTTTATACCTTAGTATGCACTATCAAATAATTAAACTAAGTTCTCCTTGTCTATCAAGAATACACTTCAAATTGAATTTGGAAGTGTTGTTTCTTGGGAACCTTTTTTCTCCTCTATTTATCATAATAACATCATAAGATCCAAAAATCAGAATTAAGATTTCCTATTACTTCCTAAAATTGTAAGACTAAAAATTTTATCTAGAGGTCTAACCTAATTCTCCTCAAAGACCTTTTTCATGATCCATAACAACAACTTAAAAACAATCCAAACAAAAGCTAAGAGTTATCATGAACTTGAAAAGTTTTGACATATCATCTAAACAATGCCAAAGAAAACTCCAAGGGAGTGGCGGTTTAAACCTTTAACCTAGCTAAAGTACTAGTACTGTGTGGTGTGTGGATAGGGACGGATGGAGTAGGGTGAAAGTAGGTGCCCTGCCCCCCTCCTCCAAATTTGTATTAATATATACTTATAAATTTCCCTTAAAAATAACAAAATTGATGGAAGGTCTTAAGGTTTTTTTTCTTCCCTTTTTACTGGAAGCGCAGGGAGTGGGGCTACTAAAAACATCAAAAGGGGTGCACATATTCCATAGTATTTGCAAAAGTCAAGCTTAATTAATTTGTACATAATCTAATATACTAATTATTGCAAAAATTAGTTTATTTCATTGTAAGTGAGTTAATAATTATTGCAAATTGTTGTAGTCCATTTATTATTTAATTTTATTTGCAAATATTTTGAGTTAGTTATGGATTTATAGTTGGCTAGTTGTGATCCCATACACCCATTTTGTTTGAGTTGTGGATTTGTAGTTATGGTCCCATACACCCATTTTCTTTGAGCTGTAGTTGTGAATTTGTGGTCGTGGTCCCAAACTATTCATTATATTTATTAGCTGTTACACTTATGTGTCAAATAAGCACTAATAATATAAGAGAAGAATTTAGAGAACATGGAAAAGTCATCTACATTTGCTGTTGTGGACCGTTGGGCGGTGGGCATGGCTGGGTGATGATGTTAGTACTTTTAGCCCCCCTTTAGGTAATTTATGGATCCGTCCTTGTGTGTAGAAGCTGTAATTATAGTTGAAGTTAACTTTATTATGGAATGTTAAAGCAAAGAGGTCATTTGCCATCTAGTTTATTTTGTGGGGACAAAACAAATGGAATGTGAAAGGGGTTAATATAACAAGTCATGCATGTGTCCAGAAGATACATGATGGCGCCATTGAAAAAAGCTTTCCATAACTTTGTCTCATGGTGGAGTTAAATAGTTCATGTTTTGATGGGTTTGGGATTTTGCATGGATATTAGGCAAAGCTGAAATGAACAAGGATAAAGTTGGGTCTCAAACGTAACTTATTATGATCATTGATCTAGAATGACCTTTAAAGAAACAACTGAAGAATATGGTTATATTTTATTATATGATTTTGACACTTAACACTCTTATCTAATACATCGTTTGCTATATGCCTTGGAAATCAGTTGCTTTGTGTAGTATGTTGTTGTGTTTCTTAATTGCTATGGCCGAAAAATAATGGATAACTATAGCCAAAGACTGAAAAATTCAAAAGCTGTACAGTTCATGTGGTTAGGTAAAGAAGACAAATATAGTTTCAGGATGTGGATAAGAATCATACTATCAATCAACACTAACTCATCGTTAAAGCAAAACCAAATATACATTTAGATGCTTTTCTCTTGGCCTATATACTATATCAACAAAACAAACCATGACTCAAACTCATGCAACCTCCAACAATTTCAACTAATTATCATTTTGAGACAATCATTTTAATTATCAACAATTCATAATATATAAAATATGCACAAAGTTCATGATTTCATATTTTTTAATATATAATATGATGGAATAATTTTATGTATGTGGACTAGTATAATTAAAATATTATTGTGATCATAATAGGATAGACAAATTAATTAACTAGCTTAAGGTCCATGGATTCACCTAATTTGTTTTCAACCAACCTATTGGGTTAAATTCAATTTGTATTAAGAGACTCACGGTAAAATTATCTAATAATCCTTTATAAGGATTATATGGAATAAAGAAATGAGATAAATTTCTCTTTGGAAATATTTTATTGAGGTATTGTGTTTGTCCTACGTTAGAGCACTAAACCAACTTAGTGCTATGTTTTGTCATATATATTGGTGACAAAACTGACGTGTTTCTGGCCATGAGAGAATAGGTGGAGTCTCAGCAAGTAGAAAGGGTGCATCCATTCTCCCTCTTGCAAAGCTTGTTTGCATATCAGAGCTTGAAGAAAAAGAATGGTTGTAGGATATTTTAGTCAAGGGATGTGAGGTAATTCTTGATCCTTATATTTTGTTTGCCTTGAATAAGTGATCATGTTATTTCACCATTCATTATTGCTATGTAGTGTTTTATATTGTGTAATGGTGAAAATAATTCTAATAATTGGTATCAGGGCCTACTCATTTGATTCTAAGGCTTAAAGTTAGTGGGTTTTGTTGAAGGAGCCATTTTTTAGTTTTACTGTGTTATGGGCTTTGTCACAACGTGACGACCGGGAAAAATGCACTGTCATGACCTTAAGGCGACAAAAGGAAAAAATACAGAGATAAAGAAATGGAGTTGCCACCAATTAATTAGAAGAATAATTAGGATCATTTAAAAACCAAATACTGGCCCTTGAAACCAGAGGATAGGTTCGGGACTCTAATTACGCAAAGGGAAGGTGTTAAGCACCCTACAGCGTCCATCCCTAAGGATGGTTATCCTAAATTGTTTGTGCTTAAATTTATTATTGTGATTTTTTAAGAAAAATAAAGAAGTGGGAGAATTGGACCTGTCTTACTATGTAAGTGCTTATGTACCCTTAATGGGATCAAGGTCCACGTAGTTCAAGATTAATTAAATTAGAATTTGCCTAAGGGGATTGAGACAATATGGGCATATGAGTTTCCACATAAGGTCCAACAAAATGAGAGATTAATTCTCTATATAAATTTTAAGAGGATAAAGGCAATATGGGAAAATGGATTTCCAAATACAGCTTAAACAGAATGGGAGAATATTTCCCCATATAATGTTCAAATGAGTGAAAACAGTATGGGAAATGAATTTCCACATAAAGCTTAGACAGAATGATAGAATATTTCCTCACATAATGTTCGGGATGGATTAAGGAAAATTAAGGTCGAGATCTAAAATCTTCGAAAAATCCTGGAGCAAACTAGAATTTGTAATGTTTGGGATTTAACATAGCATTTTTGGAAGCATTGAGGCCAAATATGGAATTCTAAAAATATTGAAGTCAAAATTTGAATTCATGAAAATTGAAAGTATTGGAGTCCAAACTCAAATTTTGAAAAGTGTTGGGGTCAAAACTCAAATTTTGAAAATTATTGTGGTCGAAATTTGAATTTCCAAAATATTGTGGTCAAACTTTGAATTTCTAAAATATTAGGATTAAAATTTGAATTTCTGACAGTATTGAGGTCAAAAGTCAAAATTTGAAAGTATTGAAGTCAATTTTGAAAATTCAAAAGTATTGGGAATAAAACTTGAATTTTGAAAAGTATTGGATCTCCACTTAAAGTATTTAATCGAGCCTTTTGAAGTTTTATTTTCAAAATAAACTTATTAAATCTTTTAAAACCACTTTCTTCATTTTTCAATCCTGATGGGCCTTTGAAACCCATTTTTAAACTCTATAATTTGCCAATGAGTCTTCGAATCCTTTTAAAGGTAGATTAATGAGAATTTCTTAAACACATTATGAGGTCCTTGAAACCCAATGCTCATTAATCTAAAAATGCTTTTAGGCCTTTGGAAACCCCTTTTTTAGAAAAAACTGACCTTTATTAAAGTGAAATTTGGATCCTTCACTTGAGCTTTGGCTAAATGGATCCCTTAGAATTTTGGGAAATATCAATTATTTTTTTTTCTTCAGAGACCCCCTGTGAAATCGGAACTAAGTGGGTGAATGCAAGTTATTCTGAATATGCACTATACAACTAGAACAATAAATGTCAAGTGTCCATAATCAAACCATTAACAAGAAATCAAATGCAACCTCATTACTGGTTTGTGGCAACCTATAAAGTGATAACAAGCTGAATTCATACATAGGTTCCTTCCTCCAAATGCCCATCAATCAGTTTTCATGGAAGCACAATTATTCATTTAATCAACCTAGCTTTAGATCCTCCCTTGAACTTATTGAGCCAGCAAACATGCCCCCTCATTAAGTGTCATCTAGAACAAGAACAAAAGGTTGGATTCGGCCCTAGTTAGGAGATAAATCCATACTAGTTTCACACTTTAACCTGACGTAGAACAGAATTAAGGCAGATGAGGCAAAACTAGTTACACACAAACCCAACTTAAGACTTGTTTAAACCAAATCACCCCCCTTTCTCAAAGATGATCATGTTTTGAACAAAAAATCACTCACAATAAATTAAAAATGAAAAGATAACAATAGGGTTCCCAATTCACTTGACATCTATTAGTTTGAATTGCTCTATTTAACCAAATATGCACTTCAAAACTCCTTGGTATCACCGATGAAAACCACTCAAACCAAATTCCCTAGGCTTTAACTATAATCACGTTTAAGAAGTACCTAAAGTCTATACTCTATGTCAGACAAGCAAACTTAACAAGAAATCAACATCCCAAACCTCCAAATACATTAACAGCCACTGAATAATGTAAAGCATTGATATTCATAACAACGGATTCAGAAGTAATTCACGCAACTGGCATTTCTAAAAAAAACAAGCGAACTACTATTAAACAATATGAATCATTCACAGCCAAGGAATCATAAATAAATTCATACAACTAACCTCTCGAAATCTAGAATGCCAACCCACCAAGATTGAAAATAAATTTGCAGAATCCTAACCATACAGAGCTAACATCCAAACCTAAAACTGAATACTAGTAACTCGAAAGGAAACTCTCTACCTCTCGAAATGATCCAAGACAATAGGATCCTTTCTGAGAAGAACTATTTAAGTGAGCTCCTTTTCTCTTCCTTCGATTTTCTGATTTTCTCTCTTTTCTTACAATCTCAGACTCATTCTGAAATCGCTCTATCTTTCTAAAAATTGCTCCCCCTTCTTCCTCAGATTCGTGCTCTTTAATAGCCATCTCCTATTGCTCTTTTTGTGCAATAGCGTGAAGAGGTAGGGAAGCTCAGAGAATGGGTGGTGAAGAGGGTGATTAACGAAAGTGAGGGTTTTAAGGATGAGTTGCAGAGAGTGGGTGATTCAGAAGAGAGGCATGGAGCTACGTGATAGGTTTTACGGGAGAGTGGGTGAACAGAAGGAAGGAACATTTGTGGTGTTACAGGGGAGTGGGTAAAGTGCAGAGGATAAAGGAGAGAGAGGAGCCAAGGTGTGGGTTCAGAGAATTAATGGAGGTTGAGGTATGCAGAGGGTAGTGTATGGTGTGAATTAGAGGTGAAATAGGATAAAGTACAGGTATACAGAGATGAAAGGCATAAAGGGATCCGGGTTTCAGGGTTATCCGGGTTGTGGGCTTGGGCTAGCTATGGTGCAGGTGGACTGGGGTTAGTGAGTTGTTGGGCTTCAGAGGGGTATTAGGCTAACAATAAAAATTGTGAATAAGCTACCCAAAAAAAATTTAGTTAACTTCTTTTTGTAATTTTCTTTTTATTTTTTTTATTTTTTTGAACTCTTATAGATTATAAATGTAACTCTGCCTAATTTTTTTATATTTTTTATTATTAATATTTTTTATTTATTTTTTATTTTTTATTTTTATGCCTGGACAAAATTCAGTGTTTACAGGTTACATAACCATATTTGGTTTTTAATATTTTTCTCCTTTTAAGACCCAAGTGAAATGCAAAACAAAGTTTTGATGACAAAAACTTCCATCTTGAAGCATTTTTTGCTATGATTTATGCAAGATTTTGTCCCAAAGATCTATCTTTTATGGAGATATGTTAACATTGGATTTTGGGTTGTTATGTTGAATATTTTGACCATTTTTAGACCAAAATATTTTCATAGATCAAAAAGAAATTAGAAAATGAGCAAAACTTTAATTTTTGGGGTGAAAATGGGATTTTCCAGCAGGTCAGGTTGAAAACCCGTGACCCTCCAATACGCTCTGGCTTAAGGAGGAAGATAACCAAAATTACAAGTCATTTTCTCCCATGGATAAATGACAGGTCTTTTTGGTGTGTGTGGGCATGGCTATCTTCAGCCAAAATGACATGTCGTTTGGGGGTTACCCAAAACGGCATGTCGTTTAGCCCAAGGCCCAAAAAAAAACCAATTTTCCTCAATTTTCAATTGTCTAATTATTGGCCAAAAAAAACACTTTTGCTCAATTTTCAATTTTCTAATTATTGGTTAAGGGAAATTTCATGTTTTCCTTTTAAATCATAGCATGCCATATTATAAATTGCTTAAGCTTAATTTTATATGACATGATTATAATTATGACTATCAGTTGTGAATGCTTATATTATTGCCTATTGCGAGATTAAGCATGTCAAATTGTTGAATGATAGAGAAATTTAATTTCTTAATTTAAGAATAATATATATTACTAAGATCCATATGGGTAATTAATTATCCTATCAATAATTTTATTACTTGGTGTGATGCTTAGATTGGTGAAGAAAATATGTTAGAATATTATGAATCACGCAATCCTTTCTACCCTGTTAGTAGTGGATTGATGTATATGATTGTGATATCTAACATGTTGTTCTTACCTATGAAAGAGTTCTATATTTTGTTCAATAAACTTTAGCATACATGATGATGGTTATTTTCTTTTCATGCATTAGTGAAAGTTGAAGGAAAGAGCAAATATTATTTGATCATGTGAAACGATTGTTGTTGCTTTAATTTTGTGCAATCCTCAAATCTCTGCAATTTTGACGCTGAATGGGATAAATTATAAACAACAGTTTGAATCTCTCATGATAAATTTGACTATTATGTAATTAGACTGGGCTTTGAGAATAAATGTGCCATCTAAGCCTACTGCTGAGGCTTCTAAAATTGAGAATGTAACAGATTAGTGTATATACATCAAGGTTAGTGGGAGAAGTTTTATATTTATTATTTTGTATGTTGATGACATTCTACTCACATCTAATGATATTGATCTATTGTATGAGACAAAACAATTATTTACATTGATCAAATTTTAAAAAGATTCAAAATGCAATCTTGTTCTCCTATAAAGGCATCAATTGTTAAAAGTGATAAACTCTCAAAAGCTTAATGTCCACAGAATGATAAAGACAAAGATGAAATGAAAGTTGTCCCATATGCGTCTACTATTGGTAAATTGATGTATGCTCAAGTATGCACACGCCTTGATATTGCTTTTGCTATAGGCTCATATGGCTAGGAAGTTCAAGTAGTGACTAACATGTCATGGACTCAAATCCATTGAATACCCCTTAAGTTAAGTACATTGTCATGAGTTAGATAAGAAAGATACCAGGATAGACACGTGGATGAGAGTAAGTATGTTCAATTCTTTAGAATACTCTCTCAAGCATGAATCATAGAGAGAATGATAGTACTGTGTGCATATTGTGAATGAGGAAAAATAAACCATGGATATGCCCATTATTATGATAGGCCTAATTACGTCTTTTGATGCTTTGGGTTAGTGGGAGCCTGGACTCAAGTATATGTTGGCTATGTATTTTGAAATACGAATGGATCACTTGTTTTGCCATATGGTAATTGCTTATTAATAAAATATGGCATATTGATCATTGTATCTTTGATATCATTCTCGGAATGCTTTCACCATTTATTTGGAAATGACATATATTATTTTGTCATGATTAATTTTGCTTTTCTTGTGAAACATTCCATATTTTGTTTCTAGTTTTAAGATATGAGTTTATTGACATGTATGATATTTTATTCCTGTCAAATACAATCTTCTGCATGTTCAAAGGCTTATGTTTCATTTCTAGATTGTTGGTCAAAATATGCTCGAGTTACAATTAATATTCCTGTTATGGCCATATTGATCCTTTTGTTTCCAAAAACTGACTAATGATATCTAAGTGGGAGAATGTTGGATTTAATTATTAATAATTATGTGATTAGAATTAATCAGTTATTTAAAATTAATAGGAATATAAAGGATATTAATTTATGAGTATTATGTGCATATAGCACTAGACCAATTCATGGATATTGTGAGCATGAATGATACTAGCGCAGCATGAACGGGACAAAACTAATAGATACTTGAGTGATCCTAGACTACACCACTGGAAAATGGCTACGAAAGTCCCAAGGCATCTTTAAGGTACCAAGGATCATATGTTAACTTATTAGTGATCCAATATTCTTGAAATACTAATGCCGATTATGGAGGTTGTATTAATAATAAAAGATCTATTTTTGGATACATCTTTATGATGATTGGTAGAGCTGTTTCATCAAAAATTGTTAAACAGACACTAACAACTTCTTCCATGATGGAGGCAAAATATATAGCATGTTATGAGGCCACTTGTTATACAATTGTGGAATTTTATTTTAGCATTGGGAGTTGTAAATTCCTTTTCAAGGCTGTTGAAATTGCTTTGTAATAAATTTGTAGCTATATGTTTCTCTAAGAGCATTAGGAGCACTTCTCGCTCTAAACATATTGTTATCAAGTTCTATTTTCTTATAGAAAAAGTTGTAGAGTCTCTCATTGCTATTGAATACTTGCCTATAGCCAACTTGTTGGTAGACCCACTTACAAAAGGTTTACCCATATGTGTGTTTCAAAAGCATGTATCTCGCATGGGATTGTTGGAAGCCTAAATTCTTTGAATTAGTGGGAGTTTATCATTTTGTATTATAAACATGATGGTATATTTTGAGGATTGCTTATGATTTATTTATTTATATATATATATATATATATATATATGCATAACAAGATTGTCACTTTAATTATGTTGTCATTGTCTAACAAAGTGACAAGTTAGTAGGAAACATCAAGGTTGCTCTTGACATTAAAATCTTGTTATGTATAATAAATGATATCATCATATTTGTAAATGATGGGACTTGATTGTGTATAATATTTATATACAGTCAATATAGTATTATGCATGATTGTTTTGGCTATGTGTAAAGTCCAACATCTTATATAATATTTTAATTATACTACCCAAAGTGAGAGATTTTTGGAATAATTTTATATATGTGGACTCATATAATTAAAATATTATTGTAATCATAATAGGATGGACAAATTAATTAACTTGCTTGAGGTTCATGGATGCACCTAATCTGTTTTTAACCAGCTTATTGGGTTAAATTGAATTTGTATTAGGAAACTCACAGTAAAATTATCTGATAATTCTTTATAAGGATTAAATAGAATAAAGAAATGAGATAATTTTCTCTTTGGCAATATTTTATTGAGGCACTGTGTTTGTCTTATGTTAAAGCACTAAACCAACTTAGTGTTATGTTTTGTCATATATATTGGTGACAAAACCGACTTGTTTCTAATATAAAACAAACTTCACTGGAACCTTCTATTTTCACAGTGAAAAGCCTGCTCTGAAGAGGTAACCTAGAAAACTTTGTCAGCCAATTAATAAAGAAAAAATAAATAACTTAATCTTAGATGAGAAAATAATGAACAATTATATTATGAGACTTTATAAAAAGGTTACTCCTTCTCTCTCTATCTCTCCCTATACCCTGATTACACCCTTTATAGTGTTCCCCATGCTAGGCTAATGATAGGCACAACACATGACCTCCCTAACATGGGAGGATAGCATGTTTTTCTCCATAACGTGGGCCATCGTGACTACTCTTCACTTTCTAGTTAAATATGCATGCAACCAATCAGTGGGAAAGTCCATGTGGTCTTATTCCCCTGGGAGTGGGTTAGTTGAGATCATCTGAATTAGGCTTCCCTTGCTATAGAGGTGCACCAACACCAGGTCATGGTAGTAACTGATGATGAGGAAATTTAAATTAGACGTATGCATTTGAAAACTATCTAGCTTTTTGGTGGTTGTCCTTGTAAACCAACTCGGAAAGATTCGATATCCCTTCGTATTGTTGTAATGAGGTGTCGTTGCAAGATGGTGTCTTCAGGAAGTGGAACTGCAATTCATATACCAAGTCGTCGACAAAGGGAAGAACTTCTGAGGGATTCTCATCAAGCATCGAGGGATCAAATAATTTGAACTTATCAACATTAAAACCTAAATGCATTGGTATATATTCTATGAGTGTTAATTGATATGCATTTGTCCTGATTCGGCACAGAATTTCAAATGGCCCAAATCTTAGTAGTTTCAGTTCTTACCTTCCATAAGAGTCACTCTTTTCCTAAATGCAACCAAACGAGATCACCTTCATTGTTGTGGCCTTAACTGTGTTAGATCTAGTTGTTTATCCTAAGTGTTTACGGTGCAAGTATGGGTTTTAAAAAGTTTAAAACATTTAAGCTTGCAAACAGGCGGAAACAAAGCACCAAGCAAACAACTCACAGCTTGAAAGAGAAGTAAAATATATAGGAATTTTACATGCCTATTGTAGTCAATTTAATCTTTGAGATATATTTCCCAACTAAGTGCACTGACCGCATATTCTTTGGGAAGCACCAATCCATGAAACCTATGATGAATAGGCATAGTGATTGGAACAAAACAAAAGATGAAAAAAAATAATTGATAGCTTTTAAATTAAATTAAAAAGTCTTCCCTTTCCCTTCAAGTATGGCGTGTAGAAACTTATGAAGGCACTCAAAAGAAAACTCACTTTTTCTCTAGTATTTTTCTCTCAAAAAACTTGAAGCACTCTCAAAGTGTCTTCTCTCTATTTGTTATGGCCACAAAGAGGGGGGTTAGGTTATATTTATACTAACCTAACCCTAGGTTATTGTAAACACTGAATTTTGTCCAGGTAAAAAAATAAATAAATAAAAATACAAAAAAATAATAATTATTAAAATGTTAAAATAATAATAGAAAAAAAGTAAGTAAAAAAAAACAACAAAACAAAACAAAACAAAAATGTTTCAGCCCAATTGCCCAGTCCAGCACCTCAAGTCCAACCTGTTTGACCAAAAAAGACGGTCTTCATCTCTGAAAAACAAAAAGCCTGATTCCCCCAATTGTCGTTCTGCCTTCCCCATTCTCAGCTTGTGTCTCGCCATTTTTGGCAGTTGCCTTCTGCACAATCACGCCGCGATAAGCTCTGCTTTGATCTCTGCCAGCAATCGCGTGATCAAAGATAGTCCCCCATTTCTCCTGCTCCCCTGTTCATCCCGCCGCCTGTGGCGTCCATGCGCGACACGGTCTGTGACGGATTGATTCTCAGTGATTGCGGCCTCTTTTCCCCGGGATTTGGTCTCGGGTTGGGACTATAAAAGGACGGTGAGTTAATCTACCCAGGGAGGGGGGAACTGAACGATTTTGGAGGGGATTTCTGTGATTACACAGAGGAGGAGCCGAGAATGTTTACGGAGGGGAAGCCAGGAAGAGAATTGAGGCTCGTCTTTGCTGTACGGAAGTCATCCCTGGTAGAGACATTTTCGTTGGCTGATTATAGAGGTTTGAATCTGATTATCAATATGTCCTAGGGATAGAGGGATTGGATTTCACCTTTGTATCATCTCTTGTTGGCTAATTCGTTCTATCTGGATATATAGCCCCTCGGTTTGAACTAGATGAACTTTTGGTGCAAATTGGCTGTACAGTGTTATTTCTTCTGAAAAACGATTCTATTTCTGGTTTTGTTTAGCCATGGAATCCGCTTGTTCAAAAATTAAACTTGTTAGCTAATTTACAATCTGGTTACATTAGAAATGTGGTTCTAGTTGGGTTTCCTAAACCTGTTGGATTTACAGATGAACTTTTGGTGCAATGCAATGTTAGTAGGCTTTTCCGGGCATTGGGGTTAAACTCTTGCATGATGATCTAGGGATTTCACTTGTTTTGGAATGGATCTCCCTGATCTGTTGATTTTAAAAGTTGAATTCTGGTTCAGTGGCACTTTAATCTACCCTTCAAACATTGGTTTGAAGCTTGTTGCACGCTGGGATAGGATTTGCATTATTTATATCTCGCTGTTCAAACTCTTGCGGATTGTTGATTTTTGGAGGTCATTATTCCCAAATTAGGATGATTATGCTTCATATAATGTTTTGAGGTGCGGGTTGGATATGTCCCTGGTACATTAATTAAATTAGTTAGCTTTGACTCATGAAGGGCAGTTGGTTTGCTACTCAGAAAGGCTTTCTCCCCAGTACATAATGTGGTTTTGTTTGGAACAGGATTTGGTTCTAAATCCAAACTTAGAGGGTCAATGTCTTGGATTTGAAATGTGATCTACCTTTTACAAAAATATTATGGGTTTTGTTCAATTATGAAAACCTTGATTTATTTTTTGAAACGGGTGGGGTTTCTAGGACCCATTGGAAGAGAATTGGTACTAAGGATTAACAATGTTTGGAAAAGATTCAAGGCCCAAATAAAAAAATAAAAAAAAGGGAAATTAAACTCCAAAAACCTGATGGACTCATTTTCTAATTGGGTTTTAAGAGCCCAAAATGCATTCTAAAAAAAAAAAGGAGGGAAGGCCCAATTGTCATCATTTCATTTCAAAAAAAAGGGGTCTAATTATTTTAGGGCCATAATTCTTTCAAAATTCAAGTTCGGATCCAAGTATTTGTAAAAATTCATATTTGCCCTAGCGTTTTTTTTGACAAAAAAAAAAGAGGGGTTTTGACCCCATACTTTTAAGAGTTACACTTTAGCCCTTGTACTTGGGGAAATTACAATTTGACCTCCAACATTTTTGGAAACTCAAATTTAACCCCCAATACTTTTAAAATTCATAATTAATCCTAATACTTTCTAAAATTCAAATCTGGCCCCTATACTTTCAAAAA
>JASKGM010023390.1:0-28752 GCA_034509205.1 Ceratonia siliqua | reverse complement strand
TTGCTTTGGTTGCTTAATTAGGCTTCTTCATCAATCTGGTTGGGGGTTTAAGTATCAATTGCTTGGGTTCCGCATCAAATTTTTGGAAAACAAGTAGGGTAATTAGGAATATAAGAAATAAGTATAAATTTCTAAAGTGTTAAATGGATTGGACTGTTGACTTGTAACCCAACAACATTTCCGGGATCAATCTTTGGAAAAGGTTTTAAAATGTTGTCAATGTTTTAAGTCTTATCTCTTATGAGATTGTCGACCCGGTTGGACCAGGACCTCAGAGTAATCTATCTAGTCTTCCTAGAAACTCGGAGAAGAGGTTGAACTGGTTTGCACTAGCTAAAACAAGAGAAATTCGATAAACCTGGTTAAAACCTAAGACCTAGAGTGGTTTTGGGAAAACCAATGGGTTCAATTAGAAAACAAGAAAGAAGTATGGATTTCTAGAATGTTAAACAGATTTAACGGTTAACCCGTGACCCAACAGGGTCTCCTCAGTCAATTTTTGGATTGAGTTTTAACACATTGTCAATACTTTAAGTCCTAGCTCTTCTCAGATTGTCAACTTAGTTGGACCAATACCCCTGAGTAATTTATTTGGTTTTCCCAAAAACCCAGAGAAGAGGTTGAATCATTTTGCTCTAGCCAAAACCCAAGAAAACTACAAACCCAGTTAAAACTTAAGAGTTGGTGTAGCTTTGGGAAAATTGATGGGGTCAATTAGAAAGACAAGAAAGAAGTATGAATTTATGGAATGTTGGACAAATTGGGTGATTGACCTGTGACCTAACAGGGTCTCCCGGGCCAATCTTTGGAATGGGTTTTAACACGTTGTCAATGTTTCAATTTCTAGCTCTTCTCAGAGTAATCCGTTCGATTTTCTCAAAAACCTCAAGAATAGGTTGAATTGGTTTCACCAACGAAAACCAAAGAAAAATAGTAAACCCGGTTAAAACCCAGGACTTGAAGCAATTTTGGGAAAACTAATGGGGTTAATTAGAAAGACATGAATTTCTCGAATGATGGACGGATTAGACGGTTAACCCGTGACCTAATAGGGTCTTCCGGGTCTCTCTAGAATGGGTTTTAACACGTTGTCAAATGTTTTAAGTCTCAACTGTTCATGGACTGTTAAGCTGATTGGACTGGGACCCTGGTGTAATATGTCCGATCTTCCCAAAAACATGTAAAAGAGGTTGAACCATTTTGGACTAGCTAAAACCAGAGAAAACTGGTAAGCCCAGTTAAAACTGACAACCTATAGCTATTTTGGGAAAATTGATGGGTCGATTAGAAAGATAAGAAATAAGTATAAATTTTTTGAATGTTGGACAGATTAGGTGGTTAACTCGTGACCCAACATGGTCTCCTAGGTCAATCTCTAGACTGGTTTTTAACATGTTGCCAATGTTTCAAGTCCAACTCTTCTCAATTTTTCTACCTAGTTGGATTGGGACCTCGAAGTATTTTGTTCGGTCTTCCCAGAAACCCAGAGAAGAGGTTGAACTAACCAAATCCAGAGAAAATAGATAAATCTCTTAACCTATGATTCGTAGCTATTTTGGGAAAATTGGTGGGGTCATTTAAAAACACAAGAGAGAAGTAAAAAATTTTGGAATATTGAATGGATTGGGCATTGACCCGTGACTCAATAAGGAATCCCGGGTTAATCTCTAGAACGAGTTTTAAAAGATTGTCAATTTGTTAAGACCCTTTGCTTGTCCTACTAGGTAAACGGTTCGAGTGATTAGTGTGACCTAAACCAAAGGTCAAATCAATCAAAACTGGATATATCTGTTAAATTAGGGGTCTAGATCGATTTTAGAAAAATGATGAGGTCTCTACAAACACAGAAAGGAAGTAGAAATTTATGGATTGTCAGACCCATTGGTTGGTTCAAAAATACAAAATAATAAATAATCACAATCAAAATTGAAAAATACATTATAACTATGATTTTGGTTATTTAATTCTTAAAAAATATAATTAATTAAAATAAATAAAAAATCTCACCTAAAACATCACTCATTCAATCATTCTCTTTTTTTTTTTTTCAGAACTTCTCACTCGTTCATATATATATTAAAATTGTATATCTACCACTCACTTGGTGGGAAGACTTTCATGGTTAATTCTTGTGCCCTATATCTCTTCCAATATTTACTTCAAAGAAGCATCCACTGAGATAGGCTTTAGTGTACTCATGTACACTCATTTTTTCAGTTTGTTTTAGAGATTCAAACTTCTTAACTTTCTTTCACTGCAAACTAGGTGTGAAAAATTGTTTACAGAATACTTGTTGAAATTCATCCCACTCAATGGATGGAGACTCAGGTGGTCGCTTCATCTTGAGCACTTCATACCACCTTAAAGCTACATCCACAAGTTGGAAAGAAACCAACTCTACTGCTTGGATAGTAGTGCATATGTCATCTCCCATAGATATATACTTAAAGTTAAGAATTGGAAAGGGTCGGGTCCTCAGATGTACTTCTAGAAAAGATCAGGGGCTTAAGTTTCCTAAACTCCTATAGTGGTAGTCTTAGTGCTTTTTGTCTTTGAGGTATTGCACCCATAGGTTGCATTTCAAGTGGGGCAACTTGGGGTCCCATCCCTTGATTCCACATTTCATGCACTTACCTTACCAAATTATGTACACCTTTTTAATATTTCTTATTTCTTCCTTAATCACCTTCACCTCAAGGGTAAAAGTACTAATCGTGCATTATCCATGTTTTCTCACCCTTCTGCCACAACACTACCCTTACCTTGTTCTTAGCCGATAAGACTATTAGGGTATGTTTTTTAAGTTTCCTCCTACTAAGAATGAAGGTATATATGGTTAATACTTGCAAGAATTGTGAATATACACTGCAATATTCTGCTTGATCATAGATTTATCATGAGCTAACTGGACTACTCATCAATGTGATGCAATAAAAATTAACTCATACCGAGTTCCATGGTTTACTCATTAAGAATATAGTCTATCCACCTTAAGGATGGCTTTGTATAATAAGATTTCATATGGCATATTCTGATACTAACTTTTTCACGACCTAATCTAGGCTCATGACGGAGGTAGGTTGAGTGATCCGAAGATCCTCATCCAAAAAGCCTAACTCTCCAAACCCGTAATCCCAACTCAAGATATTTAAATCAACTATGCATTTATTAATTCCAAGTTTAAATAAATGTTTCACACAACCCAAATGTGTGTGTTAAAATGAATACAAAACATGTTACTATCGAAATGCATGATATGTGGAAACTTTTGATAATTGCTCTAGACTTCTGCAATGCAATCTCTTACAAGTCATCCACCACTTACTTGCAGTCCTGCTCGTTCATAAAGAGAATGCTTACCAACAGGTTGGTAAGCCAGCCACTTGAGAGAGGTTTCGACTTGCTCAACATATTTACTTGTTACCCAAAACATCAAAGAAGAGAGGGATGAGTCAAAATAGACTCAATGACTAGCAAATAAAATACAACTTAACAAACTATATTGTCAGGAATAAAATTTTGAGTTATTCCACTAACTTTAATTTAAACCCAATTGTTTTACTACATAGCACATGAGAGACAAAAATGATGGTTACTTTACGCCTAAAATGTAACTCCAAGTGAATATCTATCATGGGTTTACTCAATTTCCTTACAACGAGTCTAAGATCTATCAACATATAGTAACTAGGTTTTGACCTTACAAGTCATAATGAAGGTTTCATGCTGATATCTACCCAACCATTTCGCCCTTTCTAATTCCATGTTTTTTTAACTCTAATTATAATCTCTAAGCTCAAGCATTTCTTCATTTCAATTGTAATATAAACATATTTTGGAATTTCGGTAACAGTATAGACCTATTCATGTAGCTAAGTATCGAAACCCTTATATCACAAAATTTCATAACCACATCACCACAATAGGCATTAAAACATGTAAGAACTAATAAAATTCATTGTGTCAAGCTTTACACAAATCTGGTCAATACCTTCAATCAAGTTCCAAATTTTTCCAAAGAGAAAACTTACATAAATTTAAAGTTATAAAATAACTTTAACACACCATTCCAAGGAAATAACATCATCATACCTAGGTACTCACACTAAAATATTCATTTCGTAGTAAACCTTTCAAAGCAGATGATAAAACCAGATAAATATAAATTCATCATATAAATACACAACACATATGCATCAGATTCCTTTATGTGCCCTCGAGATTTAAACCCATGGGTCTAGCCATGAAATAAATTTCTCTTCCAAGCCATGGGACTTGAACCCAAGGTTTTATTAGCCATTAGATAACCTGACCATGCCATGGAACTCGAACCTAAGGTCTTACCATATTAGTGCCTTAAGACTCGAACCAGAGGTCTTACCTATTGCCTCCAGGACTCAAACCTAGGGTCTATATGGTTCCATTACATAGGGACTTGAACCCAAGGTATTATTGTGCTTTGGGATTTGAACCCAGAGACTTAAAAGCAATTTAGGACTGTGATCTAAAGTCTTTATAATACTTTGGGGCTTGAATCTAAAGTCTTAACATCACAATGCCATGGGACTCAAACCCATGGTCTTGCCATAAGACCTTTTCTCTGTAATCCGCAAATCACTTTCAAGCATTCACAAGTGCATTCCTCAAGTAAAAATCATTAAGGAAAAACCAAGTCCTTATTACCATAATAAGTATAAACATACATCATATGTCATAATTACATATCACAAAACCAAATAGAAACAAAATATAATCTTAGCTTCACCTAAATTACAAAATCAAGTTGCACAACATACCCAAAATATTTTTCAAGATGAAAAGCTTAGATTCATTGAAACCCTACACAATCCCAAGACATGAATACTTTCCAAACATCCCGTTTCAACTCATAGGTAAACTAAAGTTGTCTAGTTAATCACATTAATAAAATATTCATAGGAAAAATTCACCTAAGCCCATAAACAAGTTCCAAAGTACAAAGTCTAGATCCACCTAAAATCCTCCTTTAATAGACCACTCCATAATCAATATATACATCTTGTAAAATTGTATACCTAGCACTCACTTGTTAGGAAGACTTTCTTGATCAATTCGTATGTCCCTTATCTCTTCCAATATTTACTTTGAAAAAGCATCCATTGAAAAGCATCAAATAAAAATGCAATATAATTCATTTGAAATCAATTTTAACTCATTTTCTCCAAAACATCTATATTCAATCTAGACCCTAACTCTTTTCCTACCCGTTTGTACCCAAAAAAAAAAAAGTTTGAGGTTACCAAATTCACTACCAAAAGCTTAAAAAGAAAGGAAACTTACCACAATAGTGTTTTAATCCATCCTCTAACTACCAACAAGCATCGACACCTCCAAAACCTCAAATCCTTCTTAAAATCCCAAATAAGAACAGTAACATTAGAAATTAATCAAGTAGAAATGAAGAGTCTAAGTTCAAATCATGATTGGAAGTTGAAATAAAGGAAAGACTTATTTTAAAAATTTAAAAATATCTTGCCTTGGCCTCCACTAGATTTCCCCAAAGCCCTTACTACTTTTCTGAGTTTCTGAGTTTCAGGCTCCTTTTTATTTCTATAATCCCACGATTCGTTCAAATGGACCATAACCCTCGGTCAAACAAACATTAAAAAATATAGCCAGATAGCATTCTGGCTAGCTACCCCCTTCAGTATTCCAACACTAACCCTATTTAACATCTTCTCAGCTTAATTTACATTAAGTAAATCTTCTTATTTTCCTTTAATTTATAATTTCTTCTCCATTTACTTAAGAAATAAATATAAAAAAGGGAATACTGGCCATTTGGATCCAAGAACAATATCAAAAAATAGAAATCCCAGTAGATTAGAAATTTGGTTTTGGGTTCTACTTCAAAATTAAAATGTTCTAGTTTTTCCCATAGTTGTAACATTAGAATGGTTGAGTTCACAAAATTCATCACAAATCATTTTTTGAATATCACAATCATAAAGAACAATTACCGGGATTTTTAAATTCTCAAATAAGTAAATTTCAAGTGGCCCTCTTTATAGGCAACCACTTTCAAACTTCAAAAATTTTTCAAGACCAAAACTTTACAGCATAACCTTTCAACAGGCTTTTTCCCCTAGGGCAAATATGACATGAGTTTATCAATGATGATGAAGATGACAATGAGGATGAGGAAGATAAGGAAGAAAATGAGGAAGAAGATGAAAACCATGAATTTAAATCTAGTAGTGGCATGTCATTATAAAATACTTCACATCATGGTATTTTAATTATATTAATATGTTGTTTGCTATTTTTGTTAATTTCTTTTTGTTGACATTTTAATGCTATTTTACAGTATTCCATTATGAGTGTGAGCGGCCAAGGTAGAGGTAGAGGGAGGGGAAGAGGCCTCGGTGGAGCCTTTTCTTCAAAGCAACCACCATCTACAAAGCCACCATCATCGCCTTCATAGGTTTTGACTCCATTGGCACCGACTATGACACCACGTACACCAATTGTGACACCACTGCTTCCAGTTGTGATACCACTATCACCAGCCCTTGCATCATAGCCTTTGCATACTCCACTAATTGCCCCTTCACCGCGTGTTCCAACAGTTTCACAGTCATCTCTTGTGACTCCAAGTATATTACATTTTCAATACAATTACGATTAATATTTCCTATTTGAGTAATATTTTATGTTCTTTTATAACAGGGACTACTGGGAGCAATTTATTTCCTATGGCCTCAGCTCACACTTCGGGAACCATTAACAGGATGGAGGTACTCGGCGTCGAGAATCCTCGACCCCGGTAAGTATAATGAATTACTTGTTATTTTATTCTTTTATTTTATTTTTTGAATCATTTAAATTTATATTTTTTTTTCAAGAGAAAATTATAGGAGGGAATAAGTTAACCACCGAGATTGTAAAATTAGTTTTCTTGCACATGCTCAGACGGCTAGACCTATTCTAGTGTGGACTCAATATCATAAGGACTTGAAGAATGCAATACTCGCAAACTTCAAGTTACATATAGTCAAGCTTACTTATTAACTATATCAAATAAATTTTTTTATGAAATTAAAGTTTTTATAATGATGCAGAGAGTATGCCTTTGCGATTCCTTATGATGAGGTAGTTGCAAGAAGTGTACAGGAGAGGATCATTGCGGCACGATATTATAATTATTTGAGCAAAGCTAGAGGGATTGCAATGAAGGAGTTGAAGACGAACGACATGTCTCAGATCAAGTGCTATAAGCCCAGTTATTTGTCCTAAGAGATTTGAGACAGAGTAGTCGACTTTTGGTCCACTTCGTGTTGAAGGTGAAATCTATGGTCGTCCAAACGAACAAACAGTTCTTACTTAATAGCATGCTTCACACTGGGGGTTCTATTAGCTTCGCACGACACAAGGAGAGAATGGCATTATGTTTATACAGAGACACTTGTATTTTATTGATTCCCTTGTAAACACTATTGTTCTTTATTTGAAGGAGAGAGAGAAAAAAGATCCTGTGAGCTTCAAGTACAAATATGAACGTACGCATGAGGAAGAAGAAAAATTATGTCTTCGAGCGATCCAAGACATTTGCTGTAAGTAAACTACGCATATATTATTTTAACTTGGCTTATCTTATAATCTTATTGAAGGAGAAATTGGAAGCTGCTATGACATAGAAATATGGAGAGGACACAATCACACATCCTCAAGTCGATCCTGATGTTTAGAAGGATGTTGCAGCCCCTAACAAGAAGGGTCGCATTCATGGCTTGGGTTATAGCCTTTTCACTCTAGAGTTCTGTTCTTATGATGCATCAGCATCAAGTATGAGTATGTGTATTGGACACCAGTTACTTGATCAGGGCGATGATCATTTACATCGGGTGGTTAAATTAAGCATTGAGTAAAGCAATGCCCGCGTTGATTACTATTGGAAAATGAAGTGCACAACAAGAGAAGACAGCAAATGAACTTGAAAATGGCAGAATAAATTGCCATACTACTTCATTCAACATATAAGAGTTCAAAAAGTACACAAACACAGAACATCATAAGCAGGAAGTACAACAGAGCTGACAAGTCAGCATTACATACAAAAGAACTAAAAACAAAACCTGACATACAAAAGGTAAACGCCAACAGACAGAACAAGATTGCACTAATACACATAAAGTCAACAAAGCATCTAATAAGACACACTTCAACCTAAGCAGTCTACCAAGCAGCATGTGACATGCAACTAAAGCTTCAAACACTTTAACACTCTTCCTTGAAGCTTTTGCTAATAACTCCCATGGATAGCCTGAATTCCATAAATTTAAACTTAGGAAGAGCTTTTGTCAAAATATCTGCTACTTGTAAATTTGATCTGTAGTGCACCAACTTCACTTCCTTCTTCTTTTTTGCCTCTCTAACGGCATGAAATTTAACTAGGATATGTTTAGTCTTCCCATGCTGCAAAGGATTTTTTGCTATGGCAATAGCATATTTGCTATCACTCTTAATCACAGTAGCATCTTCCAATTTTACTCCCAAATCAACTAGAATTTTCCTTAGCCATACTGCCTGATTAACAGCAGCTGAGGCAGCAATGTATTCTACCTCAGTTGTGGATTGAGCCACCACTTCTTGCTTCTTAGAATTCCAACAGAACATGCCTAAACCAAGTGAGAAGCAATATCCATTAGTACTCTTCATGTCTTCCATGCAACCAGCCTAATCACTGTCCACAAAGCCTTGTAACTTAGCTGCTTCCCTAGCCTTGTACCACACTCCAAATCCTATAGTGCCCTTTATGTACCTAAGTACTCTCTTACCAGCAAAAGAGTGAGCAGTACTAGGTTTCTGCATGAATCTAGATAGGATATTAGTTGAGAACATCAAATTTGGCCTGCTTCCAGTCAAGTACAGTAGGCTTCCTACAAGACTTCTGTAATTGAAACCTTCTTCTGTTTCTGTTCCATCATCCCTGAGCAGTTTGACATTAGCCATCAAGGGAGTATCAACAGGTTTACAGTCCAGCATCCTGAACTTCTTAAGAATTTCCTTTGCAAATCTTTCTTGGCTCAAGAAAATTCCACTCTCACTTCGAATTACTTCCAAACCGAGAACGTAGCTAAGTTTTCCCAAATCTAACATCTCAAATTGGTTTTCCATTTCCCTTTTAAACTTGTTGAGTTCAACTTCATCACTTCTAGTAACAAGTAAATCATCAACATAAAGTGAGATGATTAAGTTTCCACCATTTGACAAAACTCTAACATAGAGTGTGTTGTCATTTTTGCTTCTAGTAAAACCTTTGCTGCATAAGTGGCTGTCAAATCTACTGTACCATGCTCTTGGGGCTTGTTTAAGTCCATAAAGGGCCTTGTATAGTCTGTATACCTTTTCTTCACAACCATCTACAATGAAACCTTCAGGTTGATCAACATAAATTTCTTCTTCAAGATAACCATTTAGGAAGGCAGATTTCACATCTAAATGCCACAACTTCTAGTGTTTTTAGGCTGCCAAAGCAATCAATAGTCTTATGGTATCTAATCTGGCTACAGGGGCAAAAGTATCACAGTAATCAATCCCAAACTGTTGATGATACCCTTTAACCACAAGTTTGGCCTTATACTTGCTTATGTTCCCTTTAGAATCCATTTTCAGTTTGAAAACCCATTTGACTCCTAGAGTTTTCTCTCCATCTGGTTTAGTGACTAACTTCTAGGTGTTTGCTTTCTCATCATCCTTAATTCTTGATTCATAGCTTTCAACGACTCCTTATCCTTCATGGCTTCTTCATAACACATTGGTTCCCAAAATGCACTATTGCATCTTTGGTAGATCTCTGAAATAAGTCTGGTGCCCCTAATTCTAAGATCTTCCCCTGTCTCCTCCTTACTGTTGACTATCAATTTGTTAAGTTCTAGCAATTTAGGAGAGTCAGGAGATGTTTCTGCTTCCCAAGTCCAGTTTGTGTCTTCATCAAACCTCACATCTTTACTTACTTCCACATTTTTGGTTTCTGGTATAAAAATTCTGTAACCCTTTGACAAATTACTATAGGCAACCAGAACTCCCTTTACAGACTTTTTTGCTAGCTTATTCCTTTTGCAACTGGGGACATGAACAAAGCCTAGAGAACCAAACACCTTGAGATGACTTACTATAGGTTTGATCCCAATCCATACTTCTATTGGGGTTCTATTTTCCAGAGATTTAGTAGGTAGTCTGTTCAGTAAGTAGACTGAGGTATTGGTTGCTTCTGTCCATAAATACTTTGGGAGATTTTTGTCATAAATCAAGCACCTTCCCATTTCTAATATGGTCATGTTCTTTCTCTCTACCACCCCATTCTGTTGGGGTGTATAGATAATGGTAAATTGGTGTTTGATGCCTTCTAGTTCACATAAGTCATTGAAGATTCTGGAGTTATACTCTCCTCCATTATCAGACCTTAGCACTTTGAGTTTACAACCACGTTGTTTTTCCACTAAATTTTAAAACTTCTTGAACACAGATAGCACTTCACTTTTCTCTTTCAAAAAATAAGTCCAAGTTAGTCTAGAATAGTCATCAATGAAGAGAAGGAAATATCTGCTTCCATTTAAGGATTTCTCTGGAAATGGCCCACAAACATCCGTGTGCATCAATTGCAATCTCTTTGTTGCTCTCTATGTAGAAGAGTCTAGAAAGGGATTTCTACATTGCTTACCCAGCTGACAACCTTGACATAGTTCAGTATAGATCTTAATGTGAGGCAAGACTTTGACCATTTCCTTTTTTTGAGCTAGTTGAAGGATCTTTAAGTTGCAGTGCCTCATTATTCTGTGCCACAGTTTGCTTTCTGCTTCAATTTTTATAGAATTGAAACATTGCTCTTTCTGTGTATTCCACTTTATAGGAAAGCACCTACTTTGCATCTCCACTTCCATTAGTTTTCCTCCTTCGCTATCATACACAGTGCAGCTAGTGTCCTTGAATATAAGATAATAACCCTTCTGGAGCATTTGACCCACACTTAGAAGATTTTGATCTAAGTGTGGTACATAAAGAACTTCTGAGATGTGCTTGATGCCAGTTTGAGTTTTTATCCCCATAGTTCCTTTTCCTTTAATTTGAACTCTTTCACCATTGCCCACTTTCACAGAACCACCCAGTGACTTTAGGTTAATGAAGAGATTTGAGTTTCTGGACATGTGCTGGGAACATCCGCTATCCAGGAACCAATTTCCTTCACACTCTGATCCACTACTGTCACGAGCCATGAACAACACTTCTTCTTCATTTTTTGCTTTAGTCAGATGTGCCTGCTAGTTCTCAACATCTTCTTGTTGATGCTGTTGTTTTAATCTGCAAGTCTTTTCCATATGTCCATTTCATTTGCAGTATCTGCATCTGAAGGCTGGTCTTGACATGTCTTTGTACTAGCAGTCCTCCACTTTATGACTTGTCCTCTTGCAGTGACTGCAAGGAGGGAATTTGTTAAACACCTTCTCCGATTTGCCTCTATCTTCTACTCTTTTATCTTCTTTTCTTTGTGCTTCATCATGAGAGCCTTTTTTGAGGTATCCTCCTGCCTATAGGATTTTCTCATCTCCTGGGCTTGCAGGCCATTTACAAGTTCAGATAAGGTGAGCTGAGATATGTCTTTGGAGTCTTCTAAGGAAGAAATCTTGGCTTCAAATCTCTCAAGTAAGGTAATTAATACCTTTTCAACAATTCTTTGGTCACTTAGTTCTTCACCCATCAACCTAATTCTGTTAACTGCATTCATTACTCTTGAAGAGTAGTCCTTTACATATTCTGATTCCTTCATCTTTAACATTTCGAACTCCCTTCTCAGGTTTAGGATCTGCATCTGCCTGGTGGGGCTTCCATAAAACTATTCCTTAAGAGTATCTCATGCTTCTTTTGCAGTCTCACAGGACATAATCCTTACAAACAATTCCTCTGAGACAGCTTGGTGAATGCAAGTGAAGGCCTTATACCTCTTTGTGACCTCTTCTCCATGATGTTTGATTTGAGCAATAGTTGGGTTTGCAAGCATAGGAGGTGGTTCTCTTCCAGACTCCACTGTATCCCATAAGTTGAATGCCCTGAGGTAAGTCTTCATTTTCACTGCCCAAAGGGCATAGTTTTCTCCTGTAAAAGGATGAAGATGAACTACTAGAGGCCATAGAACAGAGTTGCTATTGTAAATCCCGTAAGATCAAGACGCTCTGATACCACTTATTGGAAAATGAAGTGCACAACAAGAGAAGAAGAGAGCAAATGAACTTGAAAATGGCCGAATAAATTGCCATACTACTTCATTCAACATATAAGAGTTCAAAAAGTACACAAACACAGAACATCATAAGCAGGAAGTACAACAGAGTTGAGCAAGTCAGCATTACATACAAAAGAATTAAAAACAAAACCTGACATACAAAAGGTAAATGCCAACAGGCAGAACAGGATTGCACCAATACATGTAAAGTCAACAAAGCGTCTAATAACACACACTTCAACCTAAGTAGTCTACCAAGCAGCATGTAACATGCAACTAAAGCTTCAAACACTTTAACAATTACTACTATTTACAAAATGTTGTTGATGCTTCCCCTCAGCATCCCCCATCAGCAAAACTAAGTTAATTTAATGTAATTTTACATATTTGCATACATCTTATGCAAATAGTTTATTATTTAAATGTAAATATTGGCCTTACCAGTAGCTGACGTGGAAGAGCAAGGAAAAGATGTGCAGGATGATCTAGATGCTGATTTGGATGACACTTAGGACCTTTTTCTATTTTGAATTTGGATATTTGGATATTTATGTGAATTTAGTATTTGTTATGATCAATCTTAATTTTTTTTAATTCTAACATCATATAAAAAAAATAAATCAATTTAAAAAATAATACTATTAAAATTATATTTATTATTTATCAATTGATAATATATGTGGGGGAATATTACTATTTAATATTAATAACTGTGAGGAAAATATTCATCGGTAATTATATAAAAAAATTTATGCGAGGGATTTGTGAGGGAATAATATCAAAATTTGTAAGGGATTTACGAGGGAAATGTGATCCCTTGCAGATTTGTGTGAGATTCACACTTTTTGTTTTTAATTCTGTAAGGGATCTAGGAGGGATTGATATCAAAATTTGCAAGGGATTTGCGAGGAAATTCTGATTCCTCACATATTTGAATGAGATTTTCAATTTTTTGTTTTTAATTTTGCAAAGCATCTGTGAGGGAATTTTGATCCTTCAAAGATTTGAGTGAAATTTACTTCTTTTTTTTTTTTTTGAGGGATCTATGAGAGAATTATCATCTCTCACAAATTAATGTCAAATTTTCAAATTTGTTCACATTTTAACGAGAAATTAGCACACAAAAAATTTGTGGGGGAATTGATTTCTCTCACAAATCTTGATTTCAAAGAGGGAAAGGATCCCTCGTAGATTTTTTTTTTGTAGTGTTATTCTAATAGTCTTTCTCCTGACTCACTCTTTTGTTAAAAACCATAGCTTCATTTATAAAGTGGATTTGGCTTGGTTAAGCAAAGTATGATACTTGAAAATCTATCTATAATTCTCAAGGATTTGGCATCTAGAGTTGCCAAAGCTTCCTCATAAGACCAATCACATTGATTAGGTGTATGCCCAATTCTACCACAGTGATTGCAGAATCTAAACACTTCTATATATAAATTATGTGTGAATCAAGTCGTAAAACTATCCCATAATAAGAGGCTGCCAGGGATCAATGAAGGCTTTAACTCTAGTAAATTTTATATTCCAAGGGAATGAATCTTGCCAATCAACCTCCAAAACATCTATAATGGACCTCAAGAAGTTTTCTTATCTTCTTTCAAAGAGAAATGAAAAACATAACTTATTGTCACGACCAATAACTCTCACTCCCCCCTAAGTTCCCAAGCAGCATTGATAATATTTTGCATTGAGTAGTAGAAAGGTTTCTTTTATCTGGGAAAAACCCAATTAAACACTGAGACTTGAACCTTCTATGATATTCTAAGAAGTTTGACTCAGCACCAAATAGGGGGCCCCTACGAGGAATTTGGCGCAAGGGTTCAGGTAAGTAGGTAAATTCATGAAGTAGTTCTTCTAACTCTTCCAAGTCAGTTTCAGAGTTAGAGGAGCTGGTATCTACCATCCCATTTCCCTCGTGTTAAGTATCTTCTGATTCATTTTGCTGCTAATACAATTACAAACAAAAGCAGCGGGATTTTACTTAGTTTTGTAAGAATTGAAATATGGAAATAGCAAACTGTAGCAGTGATATTGGAGAAGACAAATGTGTTGGGAAAAATAACCAGTCTTTCCAATTGAATTTGTGAAGAGGGGAAATACACCAACCAAGTGTACAAATGACAAGAATAAAATCTACTAAGAATGGATAAAAATAAATCGCGAAGACACCAATATTTTAACGTGGAAAACCCTAAGTGTAAGGGAAAAATTACAGTACCTAATCCAGAAATAATCCACTATTAAATATTAATGAGTACAATGGCAGCTTCCTAGTCTCTCACTAGAGTTCATAAGACACCAATAATACATAAAACCCATCAAAATGGGTATCACATCCCAGCCAAATGGAGAAGGCAAATACGGAATCAGTCCGTACTGATAAAGGATCTCAATGCAGTGAATAACATACTTAAAATTCATAAGAATCGGACTAGAAATCACCGTCTGATCTATAGGCCAAAGATTCTGAAAAATATCACCCAAAATATGCTACTGTTCACGAATTTCTGGGCAAGCTACAGAGCTTGAAACATAATCTCCAGTGTCCAGATTGAAGAACAATGAGCAAGGAATCTGCAGTTAAAATTTCAGCTCAATCAGAAAAGAAATCACTATTTGATCTTCAAATTGATGAAGACTGCCGGAGCAAGAAAAACCTGCAAAATTCTTCAGTTAAAAACTTCCAATCCCTTACACTACCAGCCAGCTCTACAAGTGCAGAGAAAATCTTTTCCTCTCTCTCCCTCACCGCTAGTCTTCCACCCTTCTTCCATCATAAATCATAAGAGGCATCTTAAGCATGTCAAACATCCAATTGGTTGAAGGGTTTACATTTAAGATAATCATGAAGAAAATTTTGCGAACACTTCTATAGGTAAGTAATAATTAGGATTTATTGATTTATTGACTTATTAATTTCTTATCTATGATATTTTTATCGGTTTGAATTATAGTAAATAAATTGTGGCATAACAAAAATTGTTGTGAAAATATTTAGGTAGTTGTGGAGTAATTTATTTTTTGTTACTTTTAGAAATATTTTATTTTATAATATTATCTTATAATATTTTACTTTATTCTCTAATATCATCATGTGATATTATTCAACAATGTTATTCACATGTCTCCTCCTCTCACACATCTTTCACAACTCCTTTCACATATATTATTTTATTATTATCTATCAATCATCTATCAATTATATATAATATTTTTTTATATTATATATGTGGTGAAAAATGACATGTGAGAATATAATTTTCTATAATTATTTGATGTATCAAATAGTAACATAAATCTCATAAAATACAATTTTAAAATATAATGAAGTTATTTCTAACTTAAATGTATATCATTGCAAGAGTTTGGTCTAAACTCTCTCTTAAAATTTAAAAAAAATATATATTTAAAAAAAATATATTTTAATAAGTAATTACTTTTGAAAGCATCATCATTATTTTTTTTAAAGAATTAATTTATGCAAATAAATGCTTGTCAAAACAGTGTTAATAATAAAACTTAAAATTAAAGAAAAAAAAAGGTCTTGTAATAACTATCAATAAATTGACAATTTCTGTGACATTAAAACAAAATGACAGTTTGAAAATCCATGATACTAAACAAAACGATGTATCAATTAGTAAAAAGTTCAAATATTCTTAGTAGAGAAAATTATAGAGTGGTGTCCCATTGATTAAGGTGTGTACGGGTCCAAACTGACCATCAAACTGGCCAAACTTAGACGGTTTAGTTTGATTTGAGGTCCAAACTAACACTAATTAAAAATTTAGTGTCCATAACACACCATATAAAAATTTGATACCCCACCATACACCCAACAATAATTTCTCTAAATTCAACTGAACCAACTAACTCTCTACCCTGACACAATAGGACTTACAATATTCGTTGGAACAAATATCTCTTCTTTTTGGAGAATGCTACTCTTACAAAATTTAACATGTCACAACTTTTTAATCACTCATCACCATTCATTCTATCTCACTTCATCCTATTACATTACATGATGATGAGTAACTAGAAAAACTAGTAAGATTTGAGAGCGTTTAGATTTTATAAGAGGAGCATTCATCTTTCTTTATCTATTAATTTAGTTATTTTGGGGAATTTTCCGACATTATAATGCCAAACGAATTGCAGAGCATACTGGTAAACACTCTGGACCCAAGAAAAAAAGGCCCAAATTTTCCACCTGGCGAGACCCACTTTAACCGCTAATTTTTGTTTTCTTTCCTGCTGAATGTATAGACAGGAATAACTGCAGAAACATCTCTTCCAGAGCTATATTCTTCCTCTGTACTAAGGTATGCTATGATTTATATACTTCACTCCTTCAAAAGGTTAAATTTAAGAAGACATCAAGGGAATCATTCCAGAAAGTAACCTACAAGAAAGAATGCTACTACAATGAATGCAGATAGGTTAGAATAACAATCATGAATGCAATTAATGTATGAACTTGTCCTGATTGCAATTTTCTTTAAGCCTCAGCACTCAAATGCTCGTCTTTACCATTACTCTTTTCCTCTCAAAGATAGCTGCAACACAAGACTCTTTCAATCAATCATTCCTCGCCTAGTGACCACCATCTAACAAGTGATTTTTTTTTTTTTAATTTGAACAAAACTAAACATGGACCACCATCTCCTGCAGGAAGAAAAACGACCCTACAAGAAGCTGGCATCGGGTGTCCAACTATATCCTTCCATTGCAAATCATCAAACCTGCAGCGAAGCAAGATAAACTATTAAGAATCTTGCTAATTGGAAGACTAACTTTGATATGATGTACAATCAATAAAATATAAAATAATAATTGGAATCTCACAAGTGCCCAATATACAGAACTTTAAGGCTCCATTATAAGAAATTATCCATGTCCTGCCGGCTTTACAATTCTTTTTTTTCATTTTATCTACCAAGTAATTTGACTTTAAGACAAGGGGAATACCACTTCATACTTGCAGATTCAAATTTTATTGGAATCATTTTCAATCCCTTATTTCCAGAGGCAATAATCCTTGTTACACTAGAAGGCTCCTCACCTATTACACTATTCAAAATTTCAGCTTAACCCAAATCACCCTCATAACTAGAGAAGAAAAATCTCTTCTTGAAGATTGTGGACCTGAATCCTGTAAACCCATTTATCTAACTAAATAGTTGTGTCAACATGCATCTTTCCCACAAAAAGAAATGTTTCTTATCCCCAAGCACACTGAAGAATTCATCCAAGAATGCCAACAGTATTTCATTGCACGAGATCTGCAATGACAAGTGAAATATTTCCCTTCAATTATCTACCGTAAAACTGATAAAAACTGTTGTCCGCTCCAAGAGGGGGGAACAAATAAACAAAGTAACACATACTCCATAGTCAATACCACATCCTAAGAAGAAATGTTTGCCAACTAACAGATCTTCTTGGGGAAAGAAACAAAATCTTCTTAACAGCACAAATGCCAAAGTGAAATAGATTGTTTTGCAAGCATTGAATATTATGAACCTCTCAAAACACTGTATTCGCCTCACAAAGCCGAAGACATTAACATGTTCAGCCTAAAATTACTATTACACAGGCATTCATACTAAAAGCTTCAATAACAAGCATAAATGACACATTGGATTATTTTGCAAAATTTTATCTGAAAAAAATAAAACAAGGAAAGATATAAGTTGGATTTTCTTGTGTGATTAAAAATCAAAACCAATACAAGCATATATTTTTCCCAAGAAATAATATCCCTTGACCTCAGAAAGTAATTCATCAAAATACCAAAGCTAAATTTCTATCCAAATTGTGCACCAATTCCTCAAAAACAATGTTTTAAGACTTGAAACGACCCAGCCAGTCTAGTCTGACTGGTCAAACCATTGCCCACTGATAGAAATATACTGACTTGAACCTATACCTTGGATTGACCTGGTGAAAACCAGAAAAAACCAACAAACCAAAAAGAAGCCAGTGACCCGGAGCCATTTAAAAGTCAGTCAAGTCTTGATTAAACACATATTTCAGCTAAAAGTTTCGTATTTTGGGTTGCACTTTTCATTTTACCTAAAGAAATAATTAAAATTCAGTAATTTTTATATTAAAAGGTCAAAGCATCCTAAATGAAAGTTCAAAAGTAATTAAGATTCAATTATTCATGTTTTTACTACTATTTTTTTTTGGGTAAAATTTCATAGTTTACAGCTACTTTAATCATTATTTGTTATAATAATTATTTCATAGTTCAGTTCAACCATTGGTTTAGCTAGTTAAACCAACCGACGATGAGGTCCTTGACTTGGTAGCTTTTTGGTTCACTACGTGAGCCTGAATGTAAAACATTGTTCACAAAACAATTTATTCCAACAATTCTTACAAATATGGTTGAGCCACTAACAAATATCCTTTAATGTTAGAAATCCTTCTTAAGTTCTGTAGATGATATAACATAAACACTAAATGAATTTTTCATAAAAAAATTTAATGTGTAATTATGACATTATGTATGTTCATTGACCTCTTATCATTTCACTCTGAATTGTCCAACCATTTGGGTATAAAAGTTGAAGTGTACCTCACTCAAAGGTTGAAGTGAAACAGGATTAGATGATTCCTCTACACACTCAGTCGCATCAATGATTTCAGCATGAGACAAGGCATTACTCTTCATATGGGGGCAGATTGGAGCAGCCCTATTACGACAAACGTGGCACCTGAATCCAATAAGTTGACTGACATTCTCTACTGTGAGTCCAAAAGCATCCCCATGAAACCACTCTACATAATAGCATAACAAGTTAAATTCATATTAAGATACATTCAAAAAGGTAAAGTATCATGACAGCAAAAAGAAACATGTCAACTAGTACCATACACAACATAATTCAAATTGTATACGGGAAACTAAAATATCATATCATTAAATTAAAAGTGCTAACATCTTTTCCTGCCCATCCCCTGGCCAAAAATGAGGAAAAATTAAAAAGAAAAGAAAATAGTTACCTCCACAGATTTCACAAGCAATATAATTTGATGTACATTCATCTCCCCAACAAAGGTGACATTTAGGTTGATCAAAGGTGCCAGAAAAACCTTCCGAGGGGGCAAGATGCTTTTTCTTCCTAAATAGCATTGCTCGTTCATCATTTGGCTTTCTAGACAACCAAAGACCATTAAGCCAGTAACTGTTAAGGACATGCGTTCTTTTCTTACGCTCAGAAGTTACTGCCAGCTTCTTACATTTAGAAGTAGTTTCCTTAGGCTTCCTAGATGTCACCTTGGATTTACTTTGTTTTCCTTTTTTACGTCCTCCATTCCTTTTACTTTGCAGAGACAAGCATTTGGCCTTCCTAGCTGAACGGCGAAGGGGTATACTTGGTACGAACTTTTTATTGGTTCGAGATTTTACTTGCCGCCCCTTACTCAATGACTTTTTACTCCCTTTAAGGCTAACTGATTTACACACTGAGGGGACCTTTCTACATTTTTGTGACTGATTCTTCCCAAGTTTAGGGTCAGCTTTCCTTCTTTTAGAATTAGTCTTTACATGCATCCCATCCTGGCATCTGTGACATGAATATGTGCATTCAGTAGTGCTACCAGATTTCCTGACATGCCTCTTATGGAAGAATCCTGCAATTAATACCATGATAATCAGATGTTGAAGAACAAATAAACAACTCCAAAAAAAAAAAAAAAACACTAGCTAAGAAGTGCAGAAATATTAATCAATCATTAGTGACATTGATATGTCATATATTTATGTTCATGTTAAAAAGTTGCAAAAGGAACTAATTATCATCAGAGTTAACAAGTAAATCTGAATAAGATTTCATATATATTTCCCATGTCTCACCCTAAGGAGAGGTCCATTAAAAAGGAATAAGTGACGTATAATCAGCTCTAACAGAGGATGACATGACAAAGTACAATAGTTATAGTCGACCATCATGGCCACAATGAGATAATGAACAGTTCAGAGCTGATTGTGCTGAGCTATTAAGAACATTTCAGACAGAGGCAAGGCAACCCAAAACACCACCATCTCCTGGTTACCTTAAAAAGCGGCAAATGGGAGGCACACGCCCAAGTGAAGCAAGAGTTATATACAAGGAAAAAAAAAAAAAACCTTTTATTCCTTCATTTGGCTTTGACTGGGTTCAATTATTTAAATGCATATTATCAGACTAAATCACAATTTCTAGGAGTCAAAAACATGGATTCAGATCTAAATGTTGACAATAAGAATACAATCAAAATAAAACATAGAAAACAAAGTAAAAGGCATCAGTATAATACTATAATTCCTCATTTCCGCATCTCAAATTATTTAATTCTAATTTCATCTATTTAATTCGTTTTTCTCTAATTGGTTCCTCATGTAAGTTTTAATTTCCTTTTTGCCAGAGAGTTTTAAAACATTTTCCATTAATTCATCCACTGTTGGTTTAACAGAAACAGACCAAATTACCATCTTCATTGCTTCCCTAATTTATCTGGTTGACTCTTTATTTCAGATGGAAAGTAATTTTAAGAGAGGTAGAGGAGAGAGAAAGAATAGAAAAGAACAACAGCTTCAGTTTTTACTCATCTCCTTCCTATATCCATATAACAATTCACAAGGAGAAAATATTACAAAGTTGCTGCTAGGGTACAACCAGAGATTCCAAAATAGTTTCCAAATTTTACATTAACATTTGGTATCTGTTGGAATTATCTTCTAAATTAGAACAGTCATATAATTAGATTAGTTTTCTATTTTCATTAGGTGTCATGTCTTAGTTTATCTCTAGGAGTTTATCTTGTAATTAAACTCTATTTCTAGAATAATAAACAAAGGAAGAACAAGGGCAAATTTGAGTGTGGGTTTTCCTTCAGCCTAAAGGGAGTATTAGAGTCGATAATTGAGTTCTTTTATTTTAGTTTATTGTTCTTTGTTGTTTTATTGAAAATTTTGGCACTAGTAAGAGATTGTGCTGTTGGATGCTCGGCGAGCAACCCAAGAAATGTAGACCAACTGGGAAAAGATCAAGGGAGGGGAAGTAGGTTGAAGACTTCTGGGAGCTGTCATTGTGTTAGGCATTGTGACCAAAGAGAGCAGCCGGTGAGAATGTCAAGGGAAGCGAGTCAAAATTCTGAGAGCTATTTGTCTACCAAGGACATCATTAGAAAAAGTGGTAATTGCTTAATCACTGAGTTATTTTTTTTAGTTATTACCTTTTGTTTTTCTTTTAATTGGGTTTTATTTGTAACAAGCTGAAGCTTAATCTTTAGCTTGAGGGGGAGTGTTAGAATTATCTTCTAATTAGGCTAGTCTCCTAATTAGATCAATCTTCTAGTTTCATTAGTTATCACATCTTAGTTTGTCTCTAGAAGTATATCTTGTAGTTAAACTCTATTTCTAGTATAATAAATAAAGGAAGGTAGAAGGGCTTATTAGAGCAAAGGTTTTACTTCAGCCTCTAAACCTTAGTTTTAATCCTAAATTTCAACAATATCCAACAATTCCTTTCCTAGTAAACTTAATTCCTTAATTGAATATTCTATTTAGGGCTTGCCTTATATATCGACTTTCTCTTTTTCCCCTTTTAAATTAAGCCAAGGAACATGAAGCTTGACTTGTGCCTTGCACCCTTGCCATAAGACACACCATCAAGCGCCTGCACATACCACGCTACTTTAAACCTTGCCTGGACCAAGGCTCAGGAACTGCAGACACATGCATCTTGTGACTTGCTACTAGGCATGCCTAAATAACTCGAAGCCATATCCTAGCATACCTAAAAATATGTTTATGTTCATTTTACACAATTTTCATCAATAATCAGTTGTAATATTTACAAAAATTAGGACTTCTAAATAAATGAACAATATCTTATAGTAAGATTTGACTGCAAATGTGCTTTTTGACTGCTGTGGCCACAGTTATGAAAAGTAAATTTCACATTTTATTTTATGTGCACTTAGTGTACGATACACATTGCCTCACAATTCGGCCTTATTTTTTAAAATTTTTCGTTTTCCCTTTATTTGTGTACATTGAATATATATGTTTATGCTACACATTGCTTCACCTTTTGGCCTTATATTTTAATTTTTTCATTCCCCCTTTCATTTTCACGTGGCCAAATTCAGCAGAAGGAATATCATACTCCCAGGAGTACTAAACATTTTCCCCAGCTACACATATTTCTACATAATCAGATGGCTGTTCTTTTATGGAATAAGCTGTTTGTATTTCTTGAACTTTGGAACAGTTTCTCTTGACAAGGTCCATAATCTTTGGTATGAAAAAGGAAGCCAAAAGCTCTGTGGGAATATGCAATTGTTACGGTGACTCGTTCCCTTTACAATTAGTGTGGGGCAGGATAGTGTATATAATATCTTGGTACACGATAGTATTTAGGGCTTTGCTTTGGTATACTTGATCCTTTTTATCTCTTGTTTAATGTTTTTCCTTTCCTTTCTTTAGGAGGATATATTATCCTCCCACATTGCAAGCTTTTTTCTTCCTAATAAAGTTTCTTTTTGTATAACATCCAAATTAGGGATATTCCATCCAAGTGCCTCCAGTGTATTCCAAAACAGTATCATGATATTTACTCTTCTTTGGTGCCTCCAAAAATCCCAAAATGATGCCATATAGCAAGTGAAATCTCATACGGTATTATTCTAGAATACGGTGCCTCTTGAGGGACTAAAAAATAATAATTCCAAGTAAGTGCCTCCATAGTGTATTCCAAGATAGTACCCCAAGATATTTACTCTTCTCTAGTGCCTCCAAAAATACCAAAATGATGCCATATAATGACACCCGAGAGGAAAGTGAAATTTCATACAGCATTATTCTAGAATATAGTCACACTCAACAAAAAATACAAGTGCCTCCATAGTGTATTCCAAAATAGTACCCCAAGATATTTACTCTCCTTTAGTGCCTCCAAAAATACCAAAACGATGCCATATAACACATGTAATTATATTATTTTTGCCAAAGCCATATATATAACTTAAGTGTACATTCAACAAAAAATACATGTAAGTGCCTCCATAGTGTATTCCAAAATGGTACCCCAAGATATTTACTCTCCTTTAGTGCCTCCAAAAATACCAAAATGATGCCATATAATGACACGAGAGGAAAGTGAAATCTCATACGGTATTATTCTAGAATATAGTGCCTCTCAAGGCACTAAATAATGATTTAGTCTAGTAAAATATATATTTTATGCGAGAAAAAGTTTAGTAAAAATGATTCACTAAAAACAAACACACACACACACACACACAAAATATATGTTTTACGCGAGAAAAAGTTTAGTAATCAGTAGCTTTAAAGGGAAGGGGGAATATTATGAATAAAAGAATTGACAGCTTTTTTATTTCTTTTCATCTTATTTTTATTTTTGGAGAGACTGTCGAGAAATTTACTATCAGAGGGCATTGACATGAAAATGCCATTTCAGCCATTAAATTGTGATATTCTTCTATTACATAATATGTAACTCAGCGAAAAGAAATTCCAGTGACAATCACACACTAAGCATGTTCATACATCTTCAACACACTTCACTGTCTCATAATTTGGCCACGTTTTGATCAAGTTTTAATCTTTCAGTTGCTTCAATCAAATCGATGAGCAGAAATTGTTCCCACAATGTCCAATTGATTGTTCTTTTGTAGTGGTTTATATTGAAACGTTAATTACAAAAGAAATTACCACGTTAACTCTGATAAAAGGAGTATGTTAAGATTTTAATAAAAATCATTGACTAAACCCAGATGCCTATCTATTATTGGACAACATAAATGATTTCATAAAGATAATATTTTATGGCAAGCATATTGATGGCTGCACCTGTATGTTTAGACATTGAAATGCTAACAACTTTTGATTCATCAAGATATGAGTTAAAGGCATAAAATGGAATAATAAAAGGAGATAAAAATATTTGTGCAACAATCAAAACCATCTACAAGCTCCGTATAAATGTTAACGCAGAAAAATAAGAGGGGCAGATTTAAATATAAGAACTCACCTTTACAGTACAGGCAGCTCACAGCTTCTCTGCCAATTTGAAAACAAGGGTAAAGAGTTACTAATAAATAACAAATTAAGTACTTAAGAAGGAAAGAAAATCTCACAGAGCTTAACCATTAAACATGACAAGTAACATAGAAAGGATGGTCTGATGCATAAAATAAGAAATCAGTTGAGTTATATAATGCACCACTTTGTTCATAAATTTTAACAGAACAAATATAACCTTGATTCACAAGTCCTATACAATAAGTGAGACTCCTCAACTTACAGAATCAAACTTCAAACATTCAGCACGAATATCAAGAATTATATGGACACTTGAGCATGAAAGATAAAATTCGAAAAGAATCATTGCTTAATTTTGAAGTCAATGATTAAAGGAGGAAGAACAAAGGAGTTCACAAACAGAAGAAATATCCTCCCATAAAATAAAGGAAAGAAACCAATAAAGGGGGAAAACAAGGAAACCATTGAATGTAATGCAAAACTGCCCTCCAGTCTCTCTGAAGAACCACTAAAAGGCACCCAGCAGAAAAATCCATAAGTTAAATAAAACTGATTGCATGTGCACGATTCCAAAGTAGACTACCAAGCACTGCATATGACTTTTTTTTTTTTCTTCTTTTTCAATAAGAAGAGAGTTACAAAGTAGCTGAACAAGGCATCCTCCAAATGAAACTCAATTAAAGAGAAGTACAAAAAACCAAATAGGAAATAAATTTAGGTTAAAAATGCAGCAAATATGATATGGAACGCTTAGCAATGGACTACTTGGAAGATTTGGACAAGAAGAAGTCTAAGAGGGGGCCCGAAGCCCAATGATACTTAATGTTTTAATTGCAGTACATGCACAGCACATGCCTTTTAATTGTTATTTGTTTTGTTAATTATTTTATTTTGTTAATTACCTAATTGCCCTTACTAGGTAATATCTTATTTATTTAATTTTAGGGCTAGGAGTCCTAAGTCATTTAAACTAAGGTTAGAGAGTCCTTAGTCATTTAAAACTAAGGTTAGAAAGCCCTTAGTCATTTGAATTAGGGTTAGAGTCCTTTTTCATTTGAATTAGAATACTCTGCCTATAAAGGCTAATTAATAAAGCTGCAATTTTCTTTAGAGTTTTCTCTACTTTCTGATGGATTCCAGATTTGGGGTGATTAACGTTTGTTAATTCCCTGGTTATTTTGCTTCTGTCTGCGTCAATTGGTATCAGAGCACGGATTTGCCGGGGTTTGATGGCTAATAATGGAGGAGAAGGTGAAAGGCCCGTTGACGTTGATCGCGGGATGAATGCTATTTGGGCAACATTTGATTCATATGGGCGGCAATTCCAATTCACCGAAATTCGTGAATTATTGGTTGAATTGAGTCTTAAAATTGATGGAAGAAGGGCTAACATGAGCGTAAGGCTGTGGGACTTACCCACAACCCAAACACCCTAAATACCGGTATAGAAAGAGGTGACCAGGCCAGGAATGGCCCTGCACTGGGGCAAAAATGCCCAAGGGAGAGGTTTTCAGGAATTAGAACAACAAGGAAGACAAGGTTTTCCTGGTAGGAATCAAAGGGGAATGACAAACTTTGATGGTAGGAATCAAAGGGAAGAAATTATGTGATGTTATAGACATGGATGCTAGTCATGTCTTATTAGGTAGGCCTTGGCAATATGATGTAGATGCTACATACCGGGGACGGGATAATGTACTTGCTCACTTGGGGAGATCGAAAAATTGCCTTGGTTCCCACGAGGCACACCAATTCTAAACCGAAGACGCCTAAAGTGAGGGGTCATAATTTACTAACAGTAGTAGCATCTAAACATAAGTTTGAACATGAGTCAAAAGAAACTGGGGAAGTTCATGCATTAGTGGTAAAGACATTAGTTGGAAGCATTCAGAACAACACAGATAAGCAAATACCTCGTAGAGTATAGCAGTTGCTAGGGGAGTTCACACAGTTAGTGTCTGACGATTTACCCGACGAATTACCACCTATGAGGGATATCCAACACCAGATAGAACTGGTACCTGGGGCAAGCTTGTCCAACCTCCCACATTACCGTATGAGCCCCAAGGAAGGCGGGATTCTGAGAGAGAAAGTGGAGGAGTTGTTGAGGAAGGGGTTTATCTGTGAGAGCATTAGTCCTTGTACGGTTCCAACTTTGTTAACACCAAAGAAGGATGGGACTTGGTGTATGTGTGTGGATAGTCGAGCTATAAACAAGATCACAGTGAGGTATAGGTTCCCCATACCTCGCCTGGATGATATGCTCGATATGCTGGAGGATTCGAAGTTGTTCTCCAAGATTGACCTGAGGAGTGGTTACCACCAGATTCGAATCCGGGCCAAGGGGATGAATGGAAGACTGCCTTCAAGACGAGGGAAGGCTTGTTTGAGTGGAAGGTTATGCCATTTGGCCTCACAAATGCACCCAGCACCTTCATGAGACTGATGAATCAGGTGTTGAAGCCTTTTATTGGCAAGTGCGTAGTGGTTTACTTTGATGACATTCTGATCTACAGCAGAGAGGAGGAAGAACATTTAAGTCATTTGAAGAAAGTCTTGCTAGCACTACAGAAGAACAAACTATTTGTTAACTTCAAGAAGTGTGAATTCTTAACTGACTGCTTGCTGTTTTTGGGTTATGTAGTAAGTGCTAATGGCATCCATGTGGATGAGGAAAAGGTCACTGCGATCCGAGAGTGGCCGTCCCCGAAGACCGTGACTGAGGTGCGCAATTTCCACGGGTTAGCTACATTTTACCGACGATTCATTAGGAATTTTAGTTCCATAGTGGCTCCGATCACGGAGTGTTTGAAGAAGGGGAAGTTCAGATGGGGACAAGAAGAAGGGGAGAGTTTCTCTTTAATTAAGGCGAAGTTGTGTAGTGCACCTGTACTAGCTCTGCCGTCATTTGAGAAACTATTTGAGGTCGAATGTGATGCCAATGGTATTGGGATTGGAACAGTATTATCTCAAGAAGAAAGACCAATAGCCTTTTCCAGTGAGAAACTTAATTAGGCTAGGAGGAAATGGTCTACATATGACCAAGAATTCTATGCTGTTGTGAGGGCCTTGAAGCATTAGGAACATTATTTGATACAGAAGGAGTTTATTCTCTATACAGATATTAGGCACTAAAGTTTTTGAACAGCCAGAAACATTTGAGTAACATGCACGCCAGGTGGTCTACCTATCTACAGAAGTTCCCTTTTGTCATCAAACATAAATCAGGGGTCCTTAATAGGGTAGCGGATGCCCTGAGCCGCCGGGCAGCTTTATCGGTCAATGTGAGTCATGAAGTAGTGGGCTTTGAATGCTTAAAGGAATTGTACCCAACAGATGGGAATTTTCAGGATAATTGGGCTGCTTGTGTGGCAAACCAACCCATGGGCGAGTATCACATATTGGATGGTTATCTATTATGTGGGAATCGTCTGTGTATCCCCAGAACTTCTTTACGGGAGAAACTCATTGGAGACTTTCATGGAGGTGGCCTCAGTGGTCATTTGGGTAGAGATAAGACTGTTAGTCTCTTGGATGAGATGTATTATTGGCCCTAGTTAAAGAGGGAGGTGGGTAATTTCATAAGTGTTATGTGTGTCAAACAGCGAAGGGACAGTCACAGAACACTTGTCTTTACACTCCCTTACCGTTGCCGAATAACATATGGGAGGACTTATCTATGGACTTTGTGTTAGGTCTACCCCGAACTCAGCGAGGGGTTGACTCAGTATTTGTGGTGGTTGATAGGTTCTCTAAGATGGCACACTTCATTCCTTGTAGGAGGACATCATATGCATCTCACATCGCTAGGCTATTCTTTAGGGAGGTTGTTCGTTTACATGGAGTTCCACAATCCATTACTTCTGATCGGGATTCAAAATTCCTACGCCACTTTTGGCTCACTTTGTGGAAAATGTTTGATACTTCCTTGAAGTTTAGCAACACTGCTCATTCACAGTAGATGGTCAAACAGAAGTGGTCAACAGGACCTTGGGTAACTTGAGTCGGTGTATTTGTGGGAATAAACCGAAACAGTGGGATCATGCTTTACCCCAGGCTGAGTTTGCCTATAACAATGCAACTCATAGTGCCACGGGGAGATCGCCTTTCTCTGTGGTGTATCTGAAACCACCACGGCATCCCTTAGATCTGGCATGCCTACCTAGAGCTCAGGTAGAGTGTTGCAGCCGAACACATGGCAGAACAGGTTCAGAAGGTACAGGCGGAAGTCAATGAGAGATTAGAGGATGCTAATGCTAAGTATAAGGAAGCTGAAGATCAACACCAGCGCCTTAAGGAATTTAGGAGGGTGATATGGTGATGGTTTTCCTTTGTAAGGAGAGAGGTTTCCAGTTGGTACTTACAACAAGCTTAAGCCTAGGAAATATGGTCCTTATAAGATCCTGCAGAAGATCAATAGCAATGCTTA
>JASKGM010023369.1:10376-28769 GCA_034509205.1 Ceratonia siliqua | reverse complement strand
CTAATAGCATAATCTATGTCCATCCACCCTAAATGAAGAAGAACTCTCTCCTTCCAAACCTTATAGTTATCTCCCTTAAGTTCAGGGATATCATAATGAATATTAGAGAAATTTACAGGTTGTACAACTGCATTATAAATTACATGCTTATGTTAAAACTGAGGTCTAAATAAAAATCATGGTTTACCAATGTAAATCATGTTTAAAAATTGAATATAATGACATAAATATTGCCTGTGGGCCAAATTTTTAATTCAAACAGATTCAATTAAATCTTTATGATCACACAAATGTGATAAAACTATCAAATTATTTACAAATTCATAATTCCTGTGGGTAAGTTATGCATAACTTGATATTTTATCCTAATTAATTATATAAATATAATAAAAATTCCTATGGGATAAAATTTATTATATTAAGTATAATTAATTACAATTAATGTCTGGTATTCTTTATGTGATCCTAATCAGTCATAATATATAATTTTATTTAATTAAAGATGATGTGGCTATTCTCTAATTGATCAAAATTATATGGATCACTAGACATTAAATTGCATAAAGACTAACTTAATACGAGAATAGGTATGTATGACATAACTAATACTAACATGTTATCATTATGCACAGAATATTCTCACAATATAAACATAATTAAAACTATAATTATGCATAACATTTAATTTCTTGCCTTTAACTGTATACAAATTCATCCAAAAATTTGCATATTAATAAAGAGCAGAAATAAATAATTCATGCAAACTCAATATGAGAATAATCAACAAATTTGCACAACAATTATCCAAATCGCATGTAATTAAATCAAATAAAATATGAGCAAAACTCGTATGTGGGCAAAACCAAAACAAATAACGTAAACACATTATAAGTACAAAAAACGTGGGCCATAACCACTTTCCATCTACTTTAAAAAAGGACCCAATTAAAACTACACATTTAGTTATATTTTTTAATAGCACAAGGGTATGGGCCCATAGAAGACTTTCGGCCACATACAGTTTTCTTTAAGGAAAGTGCAAAACGACATGTAGTTTTAATTGTCTTCAACCTTCAGACTGTGTTACCAGTAACGACTCCATAGAGATAAATAATTTTAATCACAGAGAACTTAACAATTCCTGCATGATTTCTAACGATTTCCACATGATTCCACATCATATAATATTTCTTCGAATAAGAAAACGTCAGAAATCAAAACTTATTTTTTTAATTTTTATTTTTAAAACATTCGGCCAAAAAACATAGATGAACAGAGCATCACTAAAACACCAAGGCAGAGAACAAACTAGGCTCTGATACCAAATGTTAGCACTTTAACAGGTCTACAATGCGGAATAAATACTAAAGGATAAAAAATAAATAACCGTAGTGCTCAAGAACGGTATCTCCAGCCATTGGTGCCGATCACGTACGTACTCTGTGTATCTTTGATTTGGCACTTCCAAACTCTTCTCACTCTTGTTAGATGGTGTAAAACTGAAGGAGATTAAGTGAGTGAGTTTGGGGACCAAACCGTAGTATTTATAGCAAAGCTCTCATCAAACTTTTGATGGCTGTGTCAAGATACCACTATTTCAGATTATCATGGGGAGTTCTAACTGCTCTATCATGGGGAGAGGTTTTAACTGCTCTTTGAACGTGATAAAGACTCTAAAAGAAGTTCCGTGGACCATTTCAAAAGCTCCTAAAATGAAGGGAAGCTTGAGAATCGTTTCCGCAAACAGTCTCAGTGGTTAACGGATCCATTTAAATGAGAAACGGTTAACACTCATGTGTTCATTACCCCATTGCTAGATAGCCTCTAGATGCTCACAAGAAAGGAAATATGATTTGGGAATTGGTGGAATTGGGAAAGGAGGAAGGGGGTTAAAGCCATTGGGTGGGGAGGGAAAAAATGGTGCATTTTGGCACCCTAAAAAATATAAGTGAGCTAGCCCATGCACAACCTCTCCCTAGTCCGACCCCAAGTGAGGTAGGATTGGCTAGCCCACCAAAATAACGTGTTGGGAAATCACTAACCCAACCCACCCCATTTGTAGGGCTGGGCAGGCCAACCTTGTATATATAGTCTAATTTGACAGCTCTATTAATGGGTGTAGTAATATGGTGTTAAAAGACATGATAAGTTTTGGGCGTTAGCTCATGTGTTCATTAAAAAAAATTGTTATATGATGCTGGTGCAACTCATGGCTACCCAAGTCCCATTTATGATTCTTTCTTTCTCCTAAAGGCCAATAAATCCCTTTCCATTGTTTCAAATAAACCGACCTCTTTCTCTTTGTTCTCCTATGTAATTCCCTTAGCAAAAGTAAGTGGTTTTTTTTTTTTGGCTTGCTTTCCAATGTTTGAAATGCCTCTTCAATCACAAGAAGAAACTCCTCCATATCCCTCTACATAGAAATTTATAAAAGGCCAACAAATCCCTCTACATATAAATCCATCCCCTTTTCTCTCTTCTTCTTTGTAATTTCGTTCCAATGTACCAAATGCCTCTTCAATCAAAGAAGAAATTCCTTCAATCCACCCCAACATAACCCATCAACTCCAAATTATTGTTGTAGTAGACACAATTTGACATGGCCCATATTTAACCAGACCTAATCCAACATTAGGGCCCATGACCCAAATATCATAATTCCCAAAGTACCCCCTTCACTTACCATAATGGCAAGTATGTCCTTACCCTCCTATATAAATGCTCATCACTCACATTTATTACCCTCTCTACACACTCGAGCATTTATTACCCTCACCATCAATTCAGCATTTATTAACTTTACCATCGGACCTCGGGTCCTGCCAACCTAGCCCTTAACTCACATTTACTCTACTATAGAATCTGTACCCAACCAAGGTCACTATCCGACCCGACCTGTACTTCGGATCTTGCTCAACACAAGAATTATCATAATCTAATGGACAACTCATTGAGCAGCCCCTCATTAGATCTTTATTCAATGAGTTTCGGGCTCTATGATTATCTCTATGGCATGTCTTGCTTTGCTCATAGATCTACCACAAAATCACTTCTTCCGAAATCCCATGATTCCCAATTTCAAATCACAAGCCCAACTCCACTTCCCTCTTCCAAAACCTGAAGGTTTCATGAGGAAGCCATGGGATATCCAGGTGAAGATAAAAGAGAGAGGTTAGAGAGAGAAAGATAAATGTTTTTTATAAAATTGTTTTTAAATTTAAAAATATTTTTAATTTAAGAGAAAAAAATTATTTATCAACCAATCACAAAATGATGGTCTTGTACAAGGCAGATGACTATTAATTTAGTTAATAAATGTTGATAGAAGTATTAAAATATATATAAAAAAAATAGTTTGACTTGATTTATTGAATTTTAAAATTAACAAAAGTGTTTGTAAATAGCATAGTTAAATGAATGTTTATACATTTTTTTCAAAAATTAATGAAAAATAATAGTAAAATATTAAAGGTAGGAGAAAGTATAAAATATAAAATGATATACTTGTTATATAAAATAAATTTCTTTGACATAATTATATTTCCATAACTTACTATAAAATATACACCCACTTCAGTTCAAATTGGACACATTTATGAACCCTACCAATCTTTATTTTCTCAGCAACACCCCTAAAAGAAAACCAAAAAGATAAAAATGAGAAGAATAAAGAAATCTGCCTCCCTCCACTACAAGACAATAAAGCTTTCCGGTTCCAATTTCTTTCTTCAAAATTCTGTATCATTATTTTCACCTAAAAAGTATGCATGATTGAACGGCGGATGCGCTGTCTTCCCATCTTAGAACACCATCATGATTTTGATTTTCTGCGTTAGATTAAGATATACCATAAAATTTTATATTTGCTTTAGGAAAAGCACTTGAGCGTCCTGCTGGTTTAATCATGTAAAGTTGCTCCATGATAGGAGAATCATAGATATCCAGCCATTGTAATTGAATTGCAGTATGGCCCATAAATAATGGACCACAAATATGAAACAAATTCTACATGAGATATAATTATGAAATTTGTTAACTACTAAAGTTCTCAACAGGTTTTGCAGTATAAAAAAATATTTAGATTTATGATCACTTAATTTTACTGAAAAGTTGAATTTTATTCTTTGATTTTAAAGAGTATTAAGAGGTGCCATGAGGCATCTTGTAAAACTCAGATGCATCAAATAACAACTAATTATAAATTTACCTTAATTTTATTAATTTTATCTTTTAAATGTTATATATGTTTTTTAAATTGATTATTTGAAAATTTTAATAAAATATTGTAAATATGTAAAATGGTATATCCAATAATTTCATCAATAATCGTTGCAGAATTAAATTTGAAACATTATTGATGGTATTCTGATAAAATAAAAAAAATAAATAAAAATTAAGAAACAAAATTTTTTACTCATGCATAACGAAGAGACAATAAATACATTAGACCCTTTTTAAAACCCACTTGTGAAATGATCCATTTTATGTTTAAAGTGCGTAAGGATTATGCTTGCTGCTTAGAATATAGATCATAAATCGTAGATATGGGGTTCTGCCATTTTTATTTACAAGCATCTTTGTGTCACTTTCTTGCCAATCTTCCTTCCGCCCTGTGGAAATGGCAAAGCATGTGGACTGTGGTTGGTGGAGTTTCTTCAAAAGGCATATCTCCAGCTTTCATCATGACGAACTCCAATTTTGCCTTCTTTTTATAATGTTTGGCTATCTTTACTATTTTGGGTCCCCTCGCTTGCCGATTCAGTTAGTGCTCTATAAGAGCTATCAATTGTCTTCAGTTGAGGAGAAAAGAAAGTTCCCAATGATATAGTCATTTCAGCCAATTGTCACTTCTGAGAATGCAATTACAAATTTTTAAAAAGAATACAAGTCAGACAACCAAAGAGAGATAAGCGCAACAAGCCTTGTATCATTACGGTTGTAACCATACTTTTCTAAAGTAATTTATATATATAATGTTTCGGCCGTGAACGAAGGAGCAAAACCAACAATACAGGAGTTGTGAATACTAAAAAAAAAAGGAAAGAGAGAGAACATAAAATAAAATAAAGAGAGAAAATTATAATCATCGAGAAATTAGATCTTTAAAATTATTTTAACACTATATTATCTTGTTATTTTTTTAATGAAATATAAAGTTCATTTAAAAATAAAATTCAATGGTAATTATAATAATTATAAAAAATCTCATATCTAATAATAAAAAATGAACAACTGATAATTTTTAGTTGAATTAAATGACGAATACAAGCTCTACTGATTCTATAAACTGCAGGATAAAAAATCTTCACCATCATTATCAATACTGTAACAAGATAATTATGTCTGTCCATTTGATGTATTAGATCTAACCGTTTTCATAATAGCATAAGATTCTTGGACCTTGAGTAAAAATGACCAGAAAAAAACTCAATTAAACGGAAAAACAAACTTCAACCAAAAGACAAATGGAAAGATAAAAAATTGCATCTACTAAGAAAGAAAGATTGAAAAACAGTCATCAAATCTTTCTCAAATGATATATCTAAAGAATTTATAATATAAAATAAAAACAATAAAGAAGGATGGAAGGGCTTCCACATATAATGGTTGGTGGCAGTTCCAAAAGATAAAGTTGCAAAAGTAGTATCGTCAACTACGGAAGAATGAGAGAGCAAAAGGAAAACCCTAACTTAAATTCCTAACTTGTTATTTCTTTGACAATATATATATATATATATATATAAGGATTTTATATACGACTCTAATCAAACATAAAGAGAAAAAACGTTACATCATTAACCCAAGCATTAAGCACACTATAAAGGAAGGAGGGTTACAGCTAAAAATTAAGAAAACCATAATGGAGAGAAGAATATCTTATAATTAAGGAAAAACACACATTATATCATGTCATCTGTGTAATACTTAATAAATACTAGTGTTACAACCCAAAATCTAGGTCTATGACCACCATAGGCTAAGGTCCTTAGAACTTGATAAACCAATATTTGTGCTAATATTTTGTGATATTTTTAATTCCTTTTTATATGTTTTACTTTTAGAATTACCTTACTTTGAGGTTTTTTTGTGTATTTGCAAGAACTGTCAAAGAAGAGCATGAAATGTCTTATTTCTAAATAAAAATAAATAAATAAATTCTTCCATCGATTTCTTTCCTCCACTAGGATTGTTCCCTTTCTTTTCCACTGAAATTCCTCTATCAATCTCCTCCCCTTCTTAGGACTTCTCTTTTTCTTCCTATAAAATCTCCTGCCATCTATTTCATAGATCCCATTCTTTTTCTTCTTCTCCTTCTTCTCTTTACTTTTTTCTTTTCTTTTTTCATCTCTTTTTTCTTCTCCCTTTCACAGCTCACGCCATAGTTTATCTCACCACCATCGCCAGCCGTCATGTGATTGTCATTGGCCACCACAGCCATTGTCGAACACCACGCTGTCCATATTTCTGCCATTAAAGATCCACAATGCCAGAAACCGCCATCCCATTTGTAGCGTTGTCATCTAAGGAGATATTTTTTCCTACTTAGTTTTTATTTCTTTTTTATTTTACAATATATTTAGAAATTTTATGATTAAATTTATTGGGTTAAATTTAATTATGAGAGACTAAATATATTGTGGTTGTTTAGTTTCACTGCCATGAATGTATTGAATGTTTTGGTGGATTGTTTTTAATGCAAGTTTAGATTATTTCTTATTCATTGATCTTTATCCAGTTTAATTATAAATTGTAGAGTTATTATCTCTTATTTGTAATTAAGATTGGGATATGAGAATTAGGTGTTAAACACATCATCTGCACTTAATTGAGCTCTCTTGAACAAGAGTTTAAATTAAATTTATTTCTTTGATTTAATTTAGATGGTTGTGTGTTTTTCCCTTACTAAACCTCGGGGTAAACTTATTGCTATACTATTTGTGATTCGTGCACTTGTGAGCATTTAAAATTTGCACATCAAAACCCTTTCCCACAAGCCTTAAACAATGCTAAACATGTCCACGAAATGCATCTATTTCCAAAATATAGTTTAATGCCATGATAGTTCCAAAATAATGTTAGTGCGTGTCAGTATACATCAAGTTCCATAATAGGCCATATCAACGTAAGTATCCAAAAGAATAGGTGTAATGTGTCAAAGGGATTCCATCATATACAAAATGCAAAGCCCTAAACAATGCTACCATCCACCATCCAAAATCACTACAAAAGCAGCCATTAAGTGAGTTCCTACCAAGAACGCCAATGACTTATGCTCCCGACGGGAGGAGGGATTTGGTCATGCTCAAGATCTAAAAGCATGGAAACACATAAATGGAGAGTAGAATTTTGCAATAGTAAACTTAGCATCAAGATTATTCCCAAATTTGTAATAATAAAAGGGGCATGAAGAATGAAAATGAATTTAGAAATAAATAAGGTTCGTGGATCAAAACATGTAAAACAAGTCACAGATACATTTCCATTATTTCTATAAAGCATCAAGTCATTTTGTTATAGTCGGTGGCCACTCACTAGTCCTTTAGGGGAAATTCATTCACCGAGGTTCCAACAGAGGGTCTGTTGGATCTAGTTGTTTATCCTAAGTGTTTACGGTACAAGCATGACTTTTAAAAAATTTTAAACATTTAAGCCTGCAAGCAAGCAGAAACAAACCACCAAGAAAACAACTCGTGACTATAAAGTAAACTAAAATAAATAGGAGTTTTATGTACCTCTTGTAACCACTTTAATCTTGCAATTCACTTCCCATCCAAGTGTACTGACCACCTATTCTTTGGAAAGCACCAATCCATGGAACCTACAGTGAATGGATTTAGTGATTGGAACAAAACAAAAGATGAAAGAACAATAATTGATAACTTTGAAAATAATATAAATTAGAAAGCCTTCCGCTTTTTCCTCTTAGTGTGGCATGTGGAATTACACTTTGAAATCACTCAAATTCCTTCTTCAAACTCACAACACTCTTGGCCTTAAGAGAAAATTTTCTCCCAAAGTTTTCTTCTCTCTTTCTTAATAGGGTGGCTAGTTCACTCTTCTTCTCACAAATTTTCACTTGTGCTGCCACAAGAGCGAAATGTTGCATATATATAGTATGCTAACCCTAGGTCATGTGAGAGCATTTAAGTGTAATTTAAAAATTCAATCCATAAAAATTAGGGATTCACATGCCTATTAATGGGGAATATTAGATAATCAAATTATTTAATTATTTATCAATTAATAATCATATTATTAATTTTGAAAATAACATATTTTATTTAACAATTGAATGAAACATGTGTGGCTTTCCAATTGGTCATGCTTGAATTAAAAATTCAAATAAATGAATTTTGCTTAATTAAATTCCCTTGACTTAGTTAGTTTTCTAGCGAATATAGGTTAACTAAGAAATTAAAACTACTTTAATTTTCAACCTTTATTCACTTAGATAATTAGGATAATTAGGAAGGAATATACTTGACCATTTCAAAGACCAATTCCCCTCCTTTAGTTGTGCACCTCTCCATCACATGGCAATGAGGTTGTTTCACAAGTTTGAACAATTTAAACTTTACAACAACATGAGGATAAATAATTAAATTAATTTTATCCTAATAAAAAGTTATAGTCAGAATTCCTAATTACATGAGGATTTAATTTTATTTTAATCAACTTCTTCAAATTAAATATTTGAACAAATCAAATATTAATTTAAAGTATTTAAACAAAAATTAATTACTAAGATAATGGTTATCCTAATTAAGACAACATAGTCCTAATTAAAACAAACATATGTCTTAGAATTCTATTGTCTAATTAAAACACCACTAATTTAAATTAGGCAATTAATGTGAGAATTATTTTTGCCTCTTAAGGGACACAAATTTTTCTCACATTTTCAAGTATGCTTAGGACAACATTTGTCCTCAAATAACTTTTTGTCTAAATTAAGACATCTCTTGTCTTAATTAAGACATTAGTTGAAATGCTATCAATAAACTTCATCTTAAATTCATTCTAACTTAATGTGGATTGAATTCTCTAAAGCTAAGTGGGGAATTTGTTTTGACATAGGAATTTCAAGCTCCAATAAATTTAGGGTTTTTTTTATTCTTAATAAGATAATCCAATTTTATTAATCATGAAGTCATTTCACCAAAGACTTATAATTGCACTCTTGATGATTCCTAAAATTATGAGAAGTCAATGTTGAACTTTGATTTGTCCAATTTGCAAAATTAGTATTTGTGAACTCTCGTACACATCCATGGGCACAAGGTAAAGTTACCGTTTTACCCTTTATGTCAATTTTGTCCACTGGGCCCAAATATGTCACTTGTCTTCCTAAAATCCCCAGAAGTGATGTAATACTACGAACTCCGTTTCCTAGATTTGTGTTTTTCAGATGTTCACTCCCATTATGATCCCAGCATACATAGTCATGACCAATGTCTTAGAATCTCGTGCCCATAATATATCCAAGATCACATTATGAACATGAGTCCCTAATCCATTTAGTTCAAAACAATGGATTCATAATTCCCTTAGAAAAGAATCTCATTCCTTCTATGCAGGTAATTCAAACACTCTAGTCTTTATTGAATAGAGTGACCAGATTTATTTAGTAACTGTGACCAGGATTTTAGATTCATCCAAACGATTCATATCTCCCTTTTTGCATAACACTTAGTCAAATGTATCTTGATTTATTAGAATCTAGGAACCTTAGTAGCTAGAAAATAAAGCTTACATAAGTAAACTCTTTATTTATTAATATTAAAATATATTTACTTAAAATTGGGGAATACAAATTGATTTCCAACGCAACCTATTCCCAACAATCTCATACTTGTCCTAAAGCAAGTATGACATGTCTTTAATCCCTAATCCTTCTAAGTGTCCCTTGAAGCTCTTATGCGAAAGAGTATTTGTTCATGGATCATCCAGATTCCTTTCAATCATAATCTTGGTGACGAGCACTTCCCCACATTGTACTATCTCCCGTATGAGATAATACTTTCTCTCAATGTGTTTTGATGCCCCATGATTTCATGGATTTTCAAGTTTGTCATAGTTCCATTATTATCACAATAGAGAGATAGGTCTTATCAGTATATGGAACTACCTCAACATCCGTAAGGAAGTTGCTCAACCAAACAACTTCCTATGTAGTTTCACAAGCTGCAACATATTTCGCTTCCATGGTGGAGTTAGCAATCAGCAATGCAAGATTGCTTTATGCTCTTCCAAACAACAACTGCACCAGCCAAAGTAAAAACAAAGCCTAATGTTGATTTTCTAGAATCAATGTCATACTAAAAATCTGAGTCAATATACCCAATAAAAATTAGGTCACTACCAGCATACACTAGTATGTGGTTCTTCGTCCTACAAAGATACTTAAATATACACTTGACTTCCGTCTAGTGTTCCATGCTAGGGCTTGATTGAAACCTGCTAACCAAACCAACTACATGGTAAATGTCTAGTTTAGCGAATCCATCCCATTTGTTCAACTTCCTAAGGAGTCTTAGGTGAATGCTCCTTTGAAAGTTTAATTCCATCCCTGGAGGGCATGAAACCCCTTTTGGAATCATGCATGCCAAACTTTATTAATAGCTTGTCAATGTAGGTTGCTTGAGATAAGGCTATCTGTTAGTTCTTGTGATTTATTATTATTCGGATCCCATGAACTTAGCTAGCCTTCCCTAAATCTTTTACCTAAAACTGCTGGTTTAGCCATTCTTTTTCTATAGATAACATTCCTACATCATTTCCAATGAGTAGAATGTCATCTACATTTTGTGCCAAGAAGGCAACCGTACTCTCCTGTATCCTTTTATAACAGAGTTCATTTGTATTTTGTTGGAATACATAAGATTTGATTGCCGCGTCAAATCTTATATTCTAAGATCTTGATGTTTGCTTAAGTCCATAGATGGACCTATGCAATTGACAGACTTTATGCTCTTGGCCCTTTTCAATGAAACAATCTCGTTGAGCCATATAGATATGCTCTTCAAGATCCCCATTTCAGAATGTAGTCTTGACATCCATCTGCAATATCTCATAATCAAGATGTACAACTATGGATAATAGGATCCTAATAGACTTAAGTATAGCAACTGGTAATAAGATTTCTTCATAGTCGATACCTTCTCTCAAGGTATTACCCACATAGCTCAGCCTCATTAAGGTAGTAGATTAACTTGAGCATGTAATCTCTCACTGGCTCCTCTAGTTTCTGCTTGTGGAGCTTGAAAGCGTTGACTGCTCTCACCTTAGTAGACTGAGTTTTTATACCAAACATTTCTAGTAGATGGTACATGATGTCAACAGCATGTTCTATGCCATCATGCTGCTGCTACTGCACACTGGTCATTGAGGCCACTATATAACACTTAGCTAAAGCATTGGCATCATGCCATCTCTTATGATACTCGATTTCACTTGGCAACGAGTTAGGAGTCAGACTAAAGAGTGCATACTCAAAAATGACCCATATGATCTTGTTATAATTCAAAATGACGTTGAGGCTTCTCTTCCACTCCACAAAATTCTTATTGTTTAGGGTGCATTTGTTAAGCAAAATAGATAGTTGGTGTTTGTTCTAGTTGTTATCCCTAGGTGTTTATGGGTTTTAAAAATTTTAAAACATTTAAGCTTGTAAACAGGCAAAAACAAAACACCAAGCAAACAACTAGCTAGTAAGAGAAGTAAAATAGATAAGAATTTTATATACCTATTGTAGTCACTTTAATCTTAAAATTCCCTTCCCAACCAAATGCAATGATTGCCTATTCTTTGGGAAGCACCAAGCCACGGAACCTATAGTGAATAGGTTTAATGATTGGAACAAAATAAAAAATGAAAGAATAATAATTGATAGCTTTCAAAAATTAAATTAGAAAGCCTTCCTCTTTGTTCCTCTTAATGTGGCATGTGGAATTGTATGTTGAAATCACTAAAATTGTTTTTCTAAACTCACAATACTCTTAGCCTTAAGAGATTTTTTTCTCTCAAAGCTTTCATGTCTCTTTCTCAAGTGGGCAGCTAGTTCACTCTTCTTCTCTCAAGTATTCATTGTATGGCCACAAGAGGAAGATGTTGCATATATATAGTATGCTAACCCTAAGTCTAGTGAGAGCATTTGAGGGTAATTTATAAATTCAATCCCTAACTGTTAAGGATTAACATGCCTACTAATCAGGAATATTAGATGATCAAATTATCTTATGATTTATCAATTAATAATCATATTATTAATTTTGATAATAACATATCTTATTTAACAATTAAATAAAATATGTGTGGCTTTCTAATTGGTCATGCTTAATTTAAAAATTCAAATAAATGAATATTACTTAATTAAATCCCTTTGACTTAGTTAGTTTCCTAGTGAATGTAGGTTACCTAAGAAATTAACACACTTTTAATTTCCCTTTATTCACTTAAATAAATAGGAAGGAATATATTTTACCATGTCAAAGACCAATTCCCCTCATTTAGCTATACACCTCTCCATCACATGGGAAGGAAGTTGTTTCATAAGTTTGAACAATTCAAACTTTGCAACAACAATTGGATAAATAATTAAATTAATTTTATCCTAATAAAATGCTATTACAAAAATTCCTAATTAAATTTTATTTTATTTTAATCAACTTCTTCAAGATAAATGTTGTCTAAATTGAGACAACATTTGTATTGATTAAGACAAACCTTTGTCTTAAAATTCCATTGTCTAATTAAAATAACACTTGTTTAATTTAGACAACTAATATAAGAATTATTTTTATCTCTTTACTGACAAAAATGTTTCTCAAATTTGCAAGCATGTTTAGGTTAACATTTTTACTAAAATAATTCTTTGCCAAAATTAAGACAACTCGTCCTAATAAAGACATTACCTGAAATGCTATTAATTAACTTCGTCTTGGATTTATTCTAATTTAATGTGGATTGATTTCTCCAAAGCTAGGTGGGGAATCTATTTGGACATTGGAATTTCGAGCTCCAATAAATTTATGATTATTTTAATCTTATTAAGATAATCTAATTTTATTAATCATGAAGTTATTTCACCAAAGATTCATGATTGTACTCTTTATAATTCCTAAAATTATGATAAGTCAATATTGAACATTGATTTGTCCAATTTGCAAACTTATTATTTGTGAACCCTTTTAGCCATCCATTGACACAAGATAAAATTATTGTTTTACCCTTATGTCAATTTTGTCCCTTGTTCTCATATTTCATCCAATAAGTGACTAGATAATCTTTTAGAACTTTTCTAAAATTATCTTGAAATGATAAGTAGCTAATTCATCATTTTACTGGGCCTAGATATGTTACTTGCCTTCTTGAAATCACTAGAAGTGATCTAATACCACAAACTCCATTTCTTGGTTTTATATTCCCAGATGTTCACTTCCACTATGATTTTAACATACAGAGTCTTAACTAATGTCACATAACAGTCGTGCCCATAGTATATCAAAGATTACAGTGGTCATGGACACAAGTCTATAATCCATCAAGATTTCATTTCTATCACTAGTGAATGCAATGTGCTTGAGTTCAAGTTCAAAGTAACTATATTAAGTTGAACTTGATATCTCACTTGACTCCAATTCATTTAATAGTGTCATTACCTAAAGTCTACTAATTCAATGCTTTGAGATTCATCATTCCCTTAGAAAAGAATATCATTCTTTCTATGGAGGTAATTCGAACACTCTAGTCTTTATTGAAAAGAGTGACCAAATTTACTCAATGACTGTGAATAGTATTTTAGATTCATCCAAAAGATACATATCTCCCTTTTTGCATAACCCCTACGCAAATGTATCTTAGTTTATTAGAATCTAGGAACCTAGTAGCTAGAAAATAAAGCTTACATAAATGATCTCTTTATTTATTAATATTAAAATGTATTTACATTAAATTGGGGAATACAAGTTGCTTTCTAAGGCAATCTATTCCTAACAAGGATTTCATTATTAAGGGATTTTCTATAAAATGCATTTAATATTAGTAAGCTACTAGCTATTGAATGGACTTTTAAATATGTTGCATGTATGCATGAGCATATTTTATCTTGTTTGACGGGTATTCACCTTCAGCAATAAGCAACTGACTATGGGACATGAATGCTTATTACAAAGTAAATTGGGACCCTCCCACTTTACTTTGCTACTCGGTATCTTCATACTTAGCATATTTGAGGAGCGCCTTTATTTGGCCCATTAATCTACCAACAGAGCTACTATATGCAGTATTTTCATAAGTTAATGCCAAGTGTTTTAACTAACCATTTCATCATACCTAGATATACTACAAGTATGCTTCTATGGGAAGTTATACCTAACGTTCTACCTAGGTAGAGTTATCAATTAGGAAATTCATTCTTGTCATTGTCTTAGTATATGCTCGCCTGTAGGGAGTGACATAAACTCCATCACAATCAACTAACATTGGGAGGTCATGAGTTCTAGGATTACTAGAACCTTCTCTCACTTAATATTTTAATTAATTAATTCTAAGTTGATTTACCAAGTTTTCTTACATGCATCCTTTTAGAAAACCTAAATCACTTATGAACTTGGTTTCCTTTCTATTCGTTTTAGGTAAGATATGTATTAGAAACATTTACTAATTAATTTGAAATATTATTTATTTAATTCCTTATGCATTTTGAAATTATTTTTTCACTAACTCTTAGTTTTAAAATAAACTTAAATAATTTAATTGACTAATTAGTTAATAAGTGATTACTTTAATTATAACTAAACTATTTAGCTGGAAATTAATTACCCTTAACTAATTTATCAATGACCAACCTAATTAACTTCTAACTAATTTATTTAGTTGAAAAATTAAGTCATAATTAGTAAAATGCTAATTATTTATCTTTCTTATGTTTTATCATTTTAAAACTCCTTTAAAGAAAAAACATAAGGTATGTATGAGCATGTGAAGCCAATTGGCACCTACTAATCTACACCAAATGCTATAACATATAACATCACATATTATAAAATTTAAATATAATACCAACAATACTAATGCTCATCTTAGAAAAGAAAAGAAAATCATAAAGTATTATATTTATTTTCTTCATTCCTTGTAATTGCTCTGACTCTTGAACTATTGGGATGCCTCCACCAACTTACCATGCAATGACCGAGAGGTCCTCACACCTTTCTTGGGCTTGTCGTGGCCTCCACATTACAATTGGTAGCTTCTTGCCATTTACAACAAAATCATGTAATTTAAAAATTAACAAAAGTAAATAGGGAAGGAAACATGACCATATGAGGTCACCTTTCTTGTTACATCCCAAAAAATATAAGGAAATTCCTCTAAGGCATTAATATGGCCAAAAATTTAATTTAAACCAAAATTAACAAATGAAAGATATGATACTTACAATTATGCATTGTAAATGATTTTTAGGTGCCAACTATGCATCATACACATATATAGACATGAACTAGGCTCTTATATCAATTGTTGAATCTAGTTGTTTATCCTAAGTATTTTTGATACAAACACAAGTTTCAAAAATTTTAAAACATTAAGCTTGCAAACAAGCAAAAACAAAACACTAAGCAAGCAACTCACGACTATAGAGTAAACTAAAAGAAAAAGGAATTTTACATTCTTGTTGAAGTCACTTTAATCTTACAATTCACTTCCCAACTAAGCGCACTGACTACCTATTCTTTGGGAAGCACCAATCCATATAACATATGGCGAATAGGTTTAATGATTGGATCAAAACAAAAGTTGAAAGAGCACTAATTGATAGCTTCGAAAATAATATAAATTAGAAAGCCTTCCCCTTTTTTCCTCTCAGTGTGGCATGTGGAATTGCACTTTAAAATTACTCAAATTCCATTTTCAAACACACAACACTCTTTGCCTTAAGAGAAACTTTTCTCTCGAAGTTTTCTTTTCTCTTTCTTAAGTGGGTGGCTAGTTCACTCTTATTCCCTTAAAGTTTCACTTATACCGCCACAAGAGGGAGAGGTTGCATATATATAGTATGCTAACCCTAGGTCAGGTGAGAGCATTTAGGTGTAATTAAAAAATCTAATCCCTAACCCTTAGGGATTCGCATGCCTACTAATGGGGAATATTATATAATCAAATTATCTAATGATTTATCAATTAATAATCATATTCTTAATTTTGATAATAACATATTTTATTTAACAATAAAATAAAATATGTGTAGCTTTCTAATTCGTCATGCTTGAATAAAAATTCAAATAAATAAATTTTACTTAATTAAATCTCTTTTACTTAGTTAATTTCCTAGTGAATGTATGTTACCTAAGAAATTAAAACTCGTTTAATTTTCAATCTTTATTCACTTAGATAATCAGGAAGAAATATATTCGTCCATGTCAAAGGCCAATTTCCTTCCTTTGGCTATGCACCTTTCAATCACATGGCAAGGAGATTGTTTCACAAGTTTGAATAATTTAAACTTTGCCACAACATTAGGATAAATAAATAATTAAATTAATTTTATCCTAATGAAATGCTATAGTTGAAATTCCTAATTAAATAGGGATTTAATTTTATTTTAATCAACTTCTTCAAATTAAATATTTGAACAAATCAAATATTAATTTAAAGTAGTTAAACCAAAATTAATTACTAAGATAGAGATTGTCCAATGCTTGTTTTAATTAAAACAAACATTTGTCTTAAAATTCTATTGCCTAATTAAAACAACACTTGTTTAAGTTAGGCAACTAATGTGAGAATTATTTTTGTCTCTTCAGTGACAAAAATGTTTCTCACATTTTCAAGCATACGACAATATTTGTCCTCAAATAACTCTTTGTCTAAATTAATACAACTTTTATCTTAATTAAGACATTAGTTGAAATGTTATCAATAAACTTCATCTTAAATTTATTCCAACTTAATGTGGATTGAATTCTCTAAAGTTAGATGGGGAATCTATTTTTAGAAAGGAATTTCAAACTCTAATAAATTTTGGATTTTTTTAATCTCATTAAGATAATCTAATTTTATTAATCATGAAGTCATTTCACTAATTATTTATGATTGCACTCTAGATACTTTCTAAAATTATGAGAAGTCAATGTTGAACAGTGATTTGTCCAATTTGCAGACCTAATGTTTATGAACACCTTGTAGATATCCATTGACACAAGGTAAAATTATTGTTTTATCACTTATGTCAATTTTGTTGCCTGGTCTAAGAGTTTGTCCGATATATGACCAGATAATCTTTAGAACTTTTCTATTATTTCTTGGATTTATGTTCCTATATGTTCACTCCCATTATGATCCCAACATACAGAGTCTTGACCAATGTCACACAATGTTCGTGCTCATAGTATATCAAAGATCACAATGGTCTTGAACACGAATCCATAATTCATTAGGATTTTGGTTTTACCATTAGTAGATGCAATGTGTGTGAATTCAAGTTCAAAGCAACAGTATTAACTCAAACTTGATGTCTCACTTAATTCCAATTCATTTGATATTGTTATTACCTAAAGTCTACTATTTCAAATATTTGAGATTCATCATTCTCTTAGAAAGTGATGTAGCGTGAAGTCCTACATTAGTTAAGATTGGTTAAGTAGGATGGGATATAAGGGAAGGGCAAACCTTGCACTCACGAGTTAGCTTTGGGAGTAAGTTAGGCCCCTTAACGTGATATTCATTCCTTTATCCCATCCTGCTGCATCATTTGTCTTCGTCTGTGGGAAGCTGAACAAAATGATACAACAGGACGAGATAAAAGAATGGACATCACATAAAGGGGCTTAACTTACTCCCAAAAGCTAGCTTATGAGTCCAAGGTTTACCCTCCTCTTATATCCCATCCTACTTAACCAATCTTTACCGATGTGGAACTCTACGCTGCATTAGACTCCCCTACTCGAACCCTAGCGTCCTTACCAGGACCACCAGGCGAGTGGCCACGATCGTCAAGTGAAGAGCCTTGATCAGCTTCCCATAGATGGTGCCAAATGATGCAACAGGATGGGATAAAGTAACAGACATCACGTCAGAGGGACTAACTTTCTCCCAAAAGCTAGCTCGGTAATGCAAAGTTTGACCTCCCCTTATATCCCATCCTACTTAACCAATCCTAGCCAATGTGGGACTCCATGCTACATCATAAAGGAATCCCATTCTTTCTACATAAGTGATCCAAATACTACAGTCTTTATTGAATAGAGTGACCAACTCTGCTCAGCGCATGTGAACAGTCTTTTAGATTTATCCAAAGATACATATCTCCTTTTGTATAACTCTTATACAAATGTATCTTAGTTTATTAAAATCTAGGAACCTTAATAACTAGAAAACAAAGCTTACATAAAT
>JASKGM010023369.1:0-10276 GCA_034509205.1 Ceratonia siliqua | reverse complement strand
ATAACTCTTATACAAATGTATCTTAGTTTATTAAAATCTAGGAACCTTAATAACTAGAAAACAAAGCTTACATAAATAAAATCTTTATTTATTAATATTAACATGTATTTCCACAAAATTTGGGAATAGAACTTTCTTTCTAAGGCAACCTATTCCCAGTAGGGTCCTATCCCACTGTTATGCAATCCTTTCCAACCTAGAGTATTCATAATGAGTCGCCTTTTCCAGCCAAAGTTAATTTACACTCTGACGACCTTTCCATCTTGGAATTTTCTCAATGGGAGGTACCAACCCAAAATTATCCTTTGGTGGCATAAATCCTTTCTGGCATGAAATGATCCTTATGCGATACTACAATTGTATGAAGGGAGCTCAAGTGTATAAGGAATTTCTTAAGGATGTGATGTGCCACCATAAAACCAAGTTTTCCATAACAAATTTCAAAAAGAGATGAAACCAAGAAACAATGTTTCAAATCCATCATGTTCATTGTAAAGTAAACTCATGAACTAAAGTACAAAGTAGAATTGTTCAACATTTACCATATCTCAACCTTTGGCTCAAAATGCCATGGTTTCGTATTTGCCTTTTATGTATAAAACTTGACTAAAAGAGTGAAAATGCTCAAGTATACTTCACAAAGTTCAACTATAGGAAAACAAAGTTTCAAAATTTTGCCATTACCAAAATATATATCAAGGAGGAAAAACATCAATTAAAACCAAGTTTTTGATCACTTTTTCCATGGTTGTATCAAACAATATAACCTAGTTCATTCTTCAAAAGCATAATTTAAGCTGTGAGAATGTATAGTTAAAATACTCAATAATTAAGGATAAAGTGGATGTTTCCTCATACTTGGAAAAATTTCAACAATAGGTGTCATATTTTTATAACAACCTCCATATTCTAAAACTAAGTTCTAATGAAATAAGCAACACATAAACATGATTTACAGTAGTAGTAAAGGTCTAGATGAGGGTAGGAAAGTCCACTCACATATATGGTACTAGATCAAGTACTCGAGAACCCACAAAACCCACTACAATTGCTCTAGAATTGAAATTGATAACCAAAAACTTCTATCAAAGTCTAAACATACACTATGAAACCTCTTATAACCCTAGAACCAAGTTATTAGAGTATTGAAGAACTTAGGTATATTTTAGAAAACTAGAAAATAATGAAACTTAAGTCGGCATTACGAAATTCTTCAAACTTGATAAAATACTTACGAAGATGCTCAAATGGATGATTTATAACTTCTCCCAGCAACAAAGAGCAAGGCAATCACCAAATCCGAATTTTCCAAACAATCCACCATCAAAATCGTAAGGAGAAAGTTTTAGGAGAGGGAAAATCTCAAGAAATTAAGGGAAATCAAAGGAATAATTTAATCTTACCTTAGCTATCTTCAAACAATTCCAAATACATGCTTGATACCTAAGAAAAATAGAGGAAAGACCAATTTCCAGTAATTACTCCCTCCACTACAAGAAAACAAGAAATTTATAAGGAAATTGATCCCTCTCATATCCCTCACAAAACATTTTTGTGAGTGATTGCGAGGGATTATGTCCCTCGTTGAAAATATGTCGATGATTTGCAAGAGAAGTCAATTCCCTTGTGGACTTTTTGGTGAGGAAAAATTTTGTCGTAGATCCCTCTCTAATTCCTTGTAAAAATATGAAAAAAATTTGTAATTCCCATGTTAATATGCAAGGGATCATAATTCCCTTGTAGATCCCTCATAAATTCTGCACAGTTAAAAAAAAATGTAAATCTTACTCAAATTTACTAGAGGTCATAATCCCGTCACAAATCCCTTGCAAATTTTGTTAAAAGTCAATAACAGATAGTTATTTTTATAAATCATCCTAACTGTGTATTTCCCTCACAATTCCATTATATTTCCCACATAGATATTAACGTTGAATAGTTTATATTCCCTCATGAGTCCCTCAAAATTTCCTCGCTAAAATTTTAAAGTTTTAAAAAAAAATCTTTTGCATTCATTTTTTTTATTATTTATACACTTTAAATACAAATTTTTTTAATATATTCATTGATAATAAATATTCAAAATCATACAAGTAGTACAATCCAAGTATATGTACCAAAAAGTAAAATAAATACATAAGAAATATTGTCCTAAGTATCTTCAATGTTAACGTCCTAATCTTGTTATCCATCCCCAAACTCTACAAATCACCTGAGTAGTAGCAAGAAAGCCTAAATAAAAATTATTCAAGAAATATATAATTCATATAATATAAAAACTGATTAACTACTTATTAAAATCTTAAAAATTGTAACGACAAATTATTGATTTATCAATAACATTAATATGTATTAAAAATTTATATAAACAAATAAAATAGACAACCAATTAAACACCAATTGATTTCACAAACAATTAAATGTTGAATTCAATGTTCAAAAAACTAAACCGATTATTGAACTGGTGAAGGCATCAAGTCACAGGACACTGATTCGATCAAGGTCGAACTGTGGTCGAATCATAATTGAATTAAATAATATGTTATATTTTTTAATTTTTATATCATAAATAGTGTAATATATTTTATATATAATAAATAATAATTACATAAAAAAATAAATTAAAATAAAAATAATCAACTAATAAACCCTAATATATTTAAATATCATTAAACCATTTCATTATAACTAAAACAAGTCTATAATTTTTATGACATAAAAATATAATATTAAATACAAGATTTTTCATTACAAAATGAAAAATTCAAAATTTAAAAAGTAAAACACTAAATGAAAAATTATTGGAAAGTGGTGCACCGCCCATTCCCACATGCTTACTTTCTCACTATCATTATCACTCTCTCTCTCTGTCTCTCTCAAAAGAGGAAAGCTTTACAGTTCTCTGGAACATATCTCCCCATCAAATTTCACTATCCATTATGCTTAAAGCTCCATCAACAGCCTTTGCTCTTCAAACGTATGTATTGTTGGAATTTTGTTTGATAGCTGATATTTCTAGAACTAGAGCTATTTCCCTTTGTTCTTAGTCTCCCATCTTTCTTCTTCCTCTCAAACCCTCGAAGAAGCACTGAAACTCTGGAAGAACATGAAGAAGCTTGGAAAGGAAACGAAATGGCAGAAGCGACAACGAAGCATGTCATCAATGATCTCTATGGATTGATTGTCCTTCATTTCCAAAGCCGTCGATCTCCACTTTGTTGTTATGAAATATGCATAGTTCAAAAAACACTTTTATTTTTTTGTATTTTTGAGTTAGGTTCTAAAGATTAAACATTGATCTCAATTTTTTTTGGTGTTTTTGTTGTTGTTGGTATGTTTGATCAGGATTTTGACGCCTATTTTCTTCTTCTTCAAATCTCCACAACATAAGCCACATGGGCAAATTCAGAAATCGGTGGAACAGGTGACCTTCTCAGTTCACCGAGTTTTTATTGGTTCAACAGTAGGTCGCCAATTTTTATTCCCCCAGGTTTGGAGGGTCAACCAGACTAGTTAGGTTGCCAGTTCCAGATTAAACCAATTAAACCAACTAAGTAGGTCCGATATTCAAAACACTGGTTGAATTCCATATTATAAAAAAAAACACAGCAACTTAAACTAAAATTAAGAACCAAATAAAACTAAGAACTCAGGTGGAATCAAGACTTAATCCCAATAGTATGAAACCCTCAAATCAGTACCATGAAACCCCAAAAGTTCTATCCACAATGCCAGAACAAAGTAAATAAACTAAGCTGAAAATAGAAAAGCAAAACCCCCAATTTCTTACCAAATTAGAGGAGCAAGAAAAACAAAATACCCATGAACGAAATTTTCAGTTAGAAACTATATCCGCATAGTCTAAAAGATCCATCAAAAGCATATTCAAGACAGAAACTATTAGGCATAAAAAATTACTAAGAAAATCCATAAAAAAGCATATTCATGAGAGGAACCAAAATACGCCGACACTACCCAAGAACATGAATATAAAATAAAAGTTAACTACTACATCATTTTCTAGGGAAAAGGAAACAATCAAGAAGAAAAAATCAAAGAGAAGAAATTGATTTAACCACTTGTAGAAGAAATTATTTCCAAACCCGATGCTTAGGGATGGATGAACCTCAAGCATGCAAGGAATTCCTAATCAACACAAAAACCACAAAAAAATGAGAATTGAAATCTCCAAGCTCTAGCTCAATGCCAAAGACTCAAACCCCAAATTCAGAGAAATTCCCTAATATAAAAGCTTGGATATCTCTAGCAAATTTACTCAAACTAGAATATGACCCTTGCGATGCACGGGAGTATGTTCATTTTATCTTCATACTACAATGCTAACTACAATATTACCAAATAACCATAAACAAATACCTAACTTAATTGAATCCAGCAATTATCACATTTGCCTTCCTCTTTATCCTTATCACATTGATCCAACTCTTGGTAAGCTAGATCAATGCTTTGATGCCAAAACAGAAAAAAAAATCACAAATATTTACAAGATTTTCACATTCCTTCACTTGAAGAGTTGCTAAATGAAAGGCTTAGCATAAAACCACACCAAATCTCAAATTTCAGTATTGCATCGTAGAATGTAAATAATTGAAAGGCATTAACCATTCAAGAAACATAATAAATGAAAAAAGAGAGAACTCATAAATTTGGAACTTGTCTTCTACCCTATTGCCCTGCAGAGCTTGTGGCTTGTAAACAACTTTTTATATTAAAAACAATACTCTTCGATAATCAGCTACCAGGAGAGTAATGACAATCACACAACATCAACAACCAGAAGTTTTAGGCAAATAAGTTGATATCAATATATGGATTTGATAGAGATTCAACTTTTGGAATAAATAAACTTCAGGAAGAGGAGCAAAAGGTATGTTACTTAGTTATATTACTAACAACATAAGAATAGAGACTATCAGACAATGCTACAAAAAACAAAATGACAAATGACAAAAAAAAAAATGAGTACATCATATCAAGAAATGGATACACCTTGAATAAAAGATTCTCTATTTCATTTTTATCAGATTAGCAGTAAACTTTAAAATACAATAGCTTAAGCAGAACCCATCTCCTTGGATCCCAAGTACTGTGCTAGGAATAGGTTCCCTGGAAAGCAAGTTATATTCCCCAACTTGATGTAAATACATTTTTAATATTAATAAATGAAGAGTATATTTATGTAAGCTTTATTTTCTGGCTACTGAGGTTCCTAGATTCTAATAAACTAAGATACATTTGCATAAGCATTATACAAAAATGAGATATGTATCTCTGGATGAATCTAAAAAGATATTCAGAATCAATTAAAAGAGCCAGTCACTCTATTCAATTAAGATTGTAGTGTTTGGATTACCTTCATAGAAAGAATAAGATTCTTTTCTAAGGGAATGATGAATCTCAAATCATTCAAGTAGTAGGCTTCAGGTAATCATACTATTAGATGAATTGGAATCAAGTGAGATATCGAGTTCAAGTTAATACAGTTACTTTGGAATTGATCTCACACATATTGCATCTACTAGTGGGAAAACCAAAATCCCGATGGATTATGGACTCATGTTCATGACCATTGCAGTATTTGATATACTATAGACATGACCATTGTGTGAAATTGGTCGACCCTATATGTTGGGATCATAGTGGGAGTTAACATATGGGAACATAAATCCAAGAAATGGAGTTCATAGCATTACATCACTTTAGGTGATTTCAGGAAGACAAATGACATATTTAGGCCAAGTGACATGATGAATTAGCTATTCATCATTTCAATATAATTTTAGAAAAATTCTAAAAGACTATATGGTTACTTATTAGATGAAATCTGAGACTAGGGGACAAAATTGACATAAGGGGTAAAACGATAATTTTAACTTGTGCCAATGGATGGCTACGAGGGATCACAATACTAGGTTTATAAATTGGACAAATCATTGTTCAACATTGACTTCTTGTACTTTTAGGAATGATCAAGAGTGCAATCATGAGTCTTTAGTGAAATAACTTCATGATTAATAAACTTGGATTATCTCAATGAGATTAAAATAATTCCAAGTTTATTAGAGCTTGAAATTCATATGTCCAAATGAATTCCCCACCTAGCTTTAAATGATTCAATACACATTGAGTTGGAATAAATTCAAAATTAAATTAACTGATAGCATTTTAGCTTATATCTTAATTAAGACAAGAGTTGTCTTAATTTAGACAAAAGAATTATTTTAGGACAAATGTTTTCCTAAGCATGCTTGAAAATGTGGAAAACAATTTTGTCACTAAAGAGACAAAAATAACTTACATTAATTGTCTAAATTGAACAAGTGTTGTTTAATTATATGAGAATTTTAAAGGTTATCTCAATTTGGACAACCTTTATCTTAATAATTATTTTTGGATTAACTACTTTAAAATTAATATTTGAATTGTTCGAATATTTAATTTAAAGAAGTTGAAGAAAATAAAATTAAATCCCTTTAATTAGGAATTTCAACCAAGGCATGTATTTACGATAAAAATTTGATTAAATTAAATTAAATTAAATTAATCCTAATGACCTAAAGTTTGAATTGTTCAAACTTAACTGAAGCAAACCACCTCTCTATAGGATAGCGAAATGGATGGCTAAGTAGGGTAAAGAGAGGCTTGAAATCTTTAAGCCTATATCTCCCTAATTATCTTAGTGAATAAAGGGTTACAAATTAAAATGAGTTTTGATCTATTAGGTATCCTACATTCACTATAAAACTAACTAAGTCAAAGGGATTTAATTGAATAAAAACCATTTATTTGAATTTTAAATTCAAGCATGACCAATTAGAAAGTCACACATATTTTATTTAATTATGAAATAAAATATGTATCTATCAAATTAATAAATATATTATTATTTATAAATCATTAGATAATTTGATTATCTAAATTCCCCCTTAGTAGGCGTGTGGCTGCCTAATGGTTAGGGATTGATTTTTTGAATTACACTCAAATGCTCTCTTTCGACCTATGGTTAACATACTATATATGCAACCTCTCTCTCTTATGGCTGTACAAGTAAAGAATTTTCAGAGAAGAAAAGTGAGTTAGATGTCCAATTGAGAAAGAGAGAAGGAAATTCTTTAGAGAAAAATTCCCTTTGGCCAAAAGCTTGTGTGTGAGAAAGAGAGAACCACTTTCTTATTTCCTTTATGGCCGAGAGTGTTGTGAACTTGAGTGAAGGTTCTGAGTAATATCAAAGTGCTAATCTTCATGCCATACTAAGTAGAACAAAGGGGAAGGTTTTCTAATTTAATTTTAAAATCTATCAATTTTTTTCTCATATTTTCCTTTGTTTTAATAACTAAACCTATTCACCGTACATGGATTGGTGTTTCCTAAAGAATAGGCGGTCAATACACTTGGTTAGGAAGCAAATTGCAACATCCAATATTTTCAAGAGGTATGTGAAAAATCATCATTCCATCTTCTAGTTATTCATGAAGTGTTTTTTTGCATATGTGTTTTGTTTCCACCAGTTTTACAAGCTCAAATGTTTAAAAAAGTTTTAAATCCGTTCTTGTACCATAAACACCTAAGATAAACACTAAATCCAACAATTGGTATTAGAGACTGATTCACAGCTATATGTGTGTATGATGCAGGGTTGGCACATAACAATCATTTACAATATATAATTGTATGTGCGATATCTTTGATGTGTTGGTTTTAGTTTAAATTAAATTTTTGGCCATACTAATGCCCTAGAGGTTTTTCCTTGTATTTTTTGGGATGTAACAAGAAGGGTGACCCCATATGGTTATGTTTCCTTCTTGGTTTATTTTTGTTTTTTAAATTACAAAATTATGTTGTAAATGGCCAAAAGCCACCAATTGTAACATAAAAGTCACAGTAAACCCAAGAAAGGTGTGAGGACCTCATAGCCAAGTCCTAAGAAGAAAGATATGATCATGGCCTAAGGCAAGGTAAGTTAGAGGAGGCATTGACTAGCAATTAAAGAAGTAAAAAAAAGAAGAAGAAGAAAAGCAGGTTATGCATTTATTGTAAGTTTAGAATTAACATGGGAAAAGAAGTATACTTGCTGCAACATGCCACCTCAAGCAAATAAGCAAAAGGAAATTCAAAAAGGTTCTCTTTAAAAGGAAGCTTGTTTAAAAATATGTAAATATCTTCTGCATATTTATCCTTCTCTTCCATCCGTAGTGTACTAGATGCAAAGACTTTCTCTCTATTTGAAAAGTTTCTCTCTTCCTCTCAGCAACAAAGAAGAGACTATGGGCTATGAAGAAAGATAAGAAAAGCCTAATTTATAGCCAAAAAAACAAAGTAAAGCATACACAATTATGAAATAGCTTGGTTGAAGAAAGAAAAGCAGGACTAAATGCTATAAACAGAAGAAAGAGGGAATGACAGAGGGCCTAATATAGGAATAACGAGAGAAAGAGAGAAACTGTAGTAAAGAAAACATCTCTAATACAATAGGAGATTAAGGTGCAAAAGAAAAAAGAAGATGTCCTCCAATGGCTAGTTTTTGAAGTAAGCTTTAAAAGAGAAGTCTTGAAGCTATTGCGAAATAACGAAGAACCCAAGAAGAAAATATCTTGTGAAGCTTACTCTCCTCCAGTTTTTTAAGTTTTTCATCTTTGCTATCTAATAAGCGAATATGAGATTGTGAGCCTTCACTCTACTTGTTCTTCATTCATCATATTTTCAATTTAGTAATCTAAGAGTTGTTGTGAAAAAAAATCATAGTATGCTTATTTGTTTGTATATACTCTTTGAGAGAGAAAAACCCTTCATCTTAAACCATTTAAACCAACTTGTTCATGCTGTTGGTGAACGTGTCCAAAACCATCTTGTTCGTGGTGAGCAAACAAACCACATATTGCTAGTGAGCAGGGAAAACTAGCTTTGTAATTAGTTTGGAGACTCACACATTATGGATTGAACTAGTATAGACTTCTGGTGATGATTTTTCTTCCCTACTTTTTACTATCTTTTAAACTGATCCTCCAATTTGAAAAATTATATTGAGAAACTAAAATTGTTTTCAAGATACTAGAAGGAGTTTATGGTCCCTAGCAGGTCAAACGTTTTCAGGTGACTGAAAGTTCTTTCAAGATCACAAAAGTGCTTTTAGAACATAAAGTTTTATGTGAACCATTTTATTAAAGTATTTCAAAATTTTCAATGAATACTTATTTGCATTATTCTCATCCATGTTTAAAGAATATCATTGTGGAATTAATTAGAGGAGAAAATTATAAAACACCAATCCACTCCCCTTTTTGGTATTTTCTTGACTTTCATATGGTATCAGAGCAGGTGTCTAATTTTTTTACTTAATTACCTTGAGTAATGATCCATGTAGGTATTGACAAAAAATTTGATGAGGGAACACTTTTATGAGGGTCATTGTAAACACCTAATTTTGTCTAGGTTTTTTTTTATTTAGAAAAATGAAAAATACAAAAAAATTTAATGTTAAAATAATTAAAAAAAAAAGAACAAAAAAGAAGAACAACAAAAAGAACAAAAAACGGAACAAGTCCACAACCCACTTTACCACAGCCCAAAAACCCGCTCGGCCCAACTCCTGCCCTAGTCCAGCCCGTATCCTCACACCACCCAGCACCCATAACTGGGCACCCCGTAACCCAGCATTCCATATGCTAGGAATCCCTAAAATCCCCATCCCTTGCGCGATTTTCCCCTAATTTCTGCTCCCTCCTCCCTCGATTTCTCGCTATGCACCGTGATTGTTCGCCCATCACCACCCTAAAATCCTAGCCGTTTACTTGATTCTTGGCCTTCATCTCCGCTTTCCCCCTCTCTGTTCGCACCATTCCCTCCCTCTTTGTCATCCAACTATTGTTCCTGATGAACCGTTGCCATCAACGGGAAAAACCAAATCAAAGGAAATCAGAAGATTGATTGTTTGAATCTCGCCATAGAGGAAGGAGACTGGATTCATTTACTGGCTATAAAAGGAGCCTCCAAAATGAAAGAAGAGAGTTTTTTTTTTTCCGAGACGGAGAGCCAAAGAGTTGGAGAACTCAACTAGCCGAGAGACAGCCAAAAAGCTACTAAGGGGGGGAGAGACCGAAACTTTGAAGCAGGAAATCATAGAAGGGGATGAAAAAAAAACCAGGAACTGAAGCACGGTGATTTCTGGAAAGCAGAGGAGAGTAAACCGAGAAGGAAACGACACTCAGAGGAAGCCCATTGATTTGGAATTCTTCCTTACGCATAATCTGAGGCATAG